>CATKUP010000583.1:0-119000 GCA_949786385.1 Onychomys leucogaster
CTCTAAAGCAGAGTGTGATCCATGGATGAAAACTATGCTGTGTGTTTCCCTTCAGAAAAGGAGTTAAATCCCAGGCTCTATGTCTTCCTACAAGCAAGACTTCGTTTCAGGTAAGGGCAGTCACTTTTCAGCTCAAACAAACTACATCTTTCACCGAGCTCACACGTTCTCATCTTAACAGACAAGCATTGGATGTTAGAGGACCAGTGCTTTGTATCAGTTTCAGAAGCAGAGTTGGACTAGATAGAGTCCATATGTGTAGGAAACACCGTTTTTTGTTCTCAGCAAACTCACGTTTTCTGCTGTCTTAGAGACTCTAGAAAGCAAGAGTGTGCTTCTTATTCTAAAGCAGAGTGTGATCAATGGATGAGAACACTGCTGTGTGTTTCACTTCAGAAATGGAGTTAAATCCCAGGCTCTGAGTCTTCCTACAAGCAAGACTTCGTTTCAGGTAAGGGCAGTCAGTCTTCTGCTCAAAGGAACTTCATCGTTCACGAAGCTCACACGTTTCTCATCTTAACTGACAAGCATTGGAAGTTAGAGGGTCATTGCTTTTTATCAGTTGCAGAAGGAGATTTGGACTAGATATGGTCAATATGTGTAGGAAACACCGATCTTTTGTTCTGGGCACACTCATATTTCCTGCTGTCTTAGAGACTCTAGAAAGCAAGCGTGTGCTTCTCGCTCTAAAGCAGAGTGTGATCCATGGATGAAAACTATGCTATGTGTTTCCCTTCAGAAAAGTAGTTAAATCCCAGGCTCTATGTATTTCTACAAGCAAGACTTCGTTTTAGGTAAGGGCAGTCACTTTTCTGCTCAAACAAACTACATCATTCACTGAGCTCACACGTTTCTCATCTTAACTGACAAGCATTGGATGTTAGAGGACCAGTGCATTGTATCAGTTTCAGAAGAAGATTTGGACTAGATATGGTTCATATGTGTAGGAAACACCCTTCTTTTGTTCTGGGCACACTCAGATTTCCTGCAGTCTTAGAGACTCTAGAAAGCAAGAGTGTGCTTCTCGCTCTAAAGCAGAGTGTGATCCATGGATGAAAACTATGCTGTGTGTTTCCCTTCATAAATGTAGTTAAATCCCAGGCTCTATGTCTTCCTACAAGCAAGAGTTCGTTTCAGGTAAGGGCAGTCACTTTTCAGCTCAAACGAACTACATCTTTCACCGAGCTCACATGTTTCTCATCTAAACAGACAAGCATTGGATGTTAGAGGACCAGTGCTTTGTATCAGTTTCAGAAGCAGAGTTGGACTAGATATGGTCCTTATGTGTTGAAACACTGTTCTTTTGTTTTCAGCAAAGTCACGTTTCTTGCTGTCTTAGAGACTCTAGGAAGCAAGAGTATGCTTCTTGTTCTAACGCAGAGTGTGATCAATGGATGAGAACCCTGCTGTGTGTTTCACTTCAGAAATGGAGTTAAATCCCAGGCTCTGAGTCTTCCTACAAGCAAGACTTCCATTCAGGTAAGGGCAGTCACTTTTCTGCTCAAACGAACTACATGGTTCACGAACCTCACACGTTTCTCATCTTAATTGACAAGGATTGGATGGTAGAGGACCAGTGCTTTGTATCAGTTGCAGAAGAAGAGTTAGACTAGATATGGTCCGTATGAGTAGGAAACACCATACTTTTGTTCTCAGCACACTCACGTTTCCTGCTCTCTTAGAGACTCTAGAAAGCAAGAGCGTGCTTCTTGCTCTAAAGCAGAGTGTGATCCATGGATGAGAACTATGCTGTGTGGTGGCCTTCAGAAATGGAGTTAAATCCCAGACTCTGAGTCTTCCTACAAGCAAGACTTCCTTTCAGGTAAGGGCAGTCACTTTTCTGCTCAAACGAACTACATCTTTCACGGAGCTCACATGTTTCTCATCTAAACAGACAAGCATTGGATGTTAGAGGGTCAGTGCTTTGTATCAGTTTCAGAAGCAGATTTGGACTACATATTGTCCATATGTGTAGGTAATACCGATCTTTTGTTCTGGGCACACTCACGTTTCCTGCTGCCTTAGAGACTCTAGAAAGCAAGAGCGTGCTTCTTGCTCTAAAACAGAGTGTGATCCATGGATGAGACTATGCTGTGTGTTTCACTTCAGAAATGGAGTTAAATCCCATGCTCTGTGTCTCCCTACAAGCAAGACTTCGTTTCAGGTAAGGGCAGTCACTTTTCTGCTCAAAGGAACAACATCGTTCACGAAGCTCACACGTTTCTCATCTTAACTGACAAGCATTGGATGTTAGAGGACCAGTGCTTGTATCTGTTTCAGAAGCAGAGTTGGACTAGATATGGTCCTTATGTGTTGAAACACTGTTCTTTTGTTTTCAGCAAAGTCATGTTTCTTGCTGTCTTAGAGACTCTAGGAAGCAAGAGTATGCTTCTTGTTCTAACGCAGAGTGTGATCAATGGATGAGAACCCTGCTGTGTGTTTCACATCAGAAATGGAGTTAAATCCCAGGCTCTGAGTCTTCCTACAAGCAAGACTTCGTTTCAGGTAAGGGCAGTCAGTTTTCTGCTCAAACGAACTACATTGTTCATGAAGCTCACACGTTTCTCATCTTAACTGACAAGCATTGGATGTTAGAGGGTCAGTGCTTTGTATCAGTTTCAGAAGCAGATTTGGACTACATATTGTCCATATGTGTAGGAAATACCGATCTTTTGTTCTGGGCACACTCACGTTTCCTGCTGCCTTAGAGACTCTAGAAAGCAAGAGCGTGCTTCTTGCTCTAAAACAGAGTGTGATCCATGGATGAGACTATGCTGTGTGTTTCACTTCAGAAATGGAGTTAAATCCCATGCTCTGTGTCTCCCTACAAGCAAGACTTCGTTTCAGGTAAGGGCAGTCACTTTTCTGCTCAAAGGAACAACATCGTTCACGAAGCTCACACGTTTCTCATCTTAACTGACAAGCATTGGATGTTAGAGGACCAGTGCTTGTATCTGTTTCAGAAGCAGAGTTGGACTAGATATGGTCCCTATGTTTAGGAAACACCGTTCTTTTGTTCTCAGCACACTCACGTTTCCTGCTGTCTTTGAGAGTCTAGAAAGCAAGAGCGTACTTCTTGTTCTAAAGCAGAGTGTGATCAATGGATGATTACACTGCTGTGTGTTTTACTTCAGAAATGGAGTTAAATCCCAGGCTCTGAGTCTTCCTACAAGCAAGACTTCCATTCAGGTAAGGGCAGTCACTTTTCTGCTCAAACGAACTACATCGTTCACGAACCTCACACGTTTCTCATCTTAATTGACAAGGATTGGATGTTAGAGGACCAGTGCTTTGTATCAGTTTCAGAAGAAGAGTTAGACTAGATATGGACCGTATGAGTGGGAAACACCATACTTTTGTTCTCAGCACACTCACGTTTCCTGCTCTCTTAGAGACTCTAGAAAGCAAGAGCGTGCTTCTCGCTCTAAAGCAGAGTGTGATCCATGGATGAGAACTATGCTGTGTGGTGGCCTTGAGAAATGGAGTTAAATCCCAGGCTCTGAGTCTTCCTACAAGCAAGACTTCCTTTCAGGTAAGGGCAGTCACTTTTCTGCTCAAACGAACTACATCCTTCACTGAGCTCACATATTTCTCATCTTAACTGACAAGCATTTGATGTTAGAGGACCAGTGCATTGTATCAGTTTCAGAAGAAGATGTAGACTAGATATGGTCCATATGTGTATGAAACACCCTTCTTTTGTTCTGGGCACACTCAGATTTCCTGCTGTCTTAGAGACTCTAGAAAGCAAGAGTGTGCTTCTCGCTCTAAAGCAGAGTGTGATCCATGGATGAAAACTATGCTGTGTGTTTCCCTTCATAAATGTAGTTAAATCCCAGGCTCTATGTCTTCCTACAAGCAAGAGTTCGTTTCAGGTAAGGGCAGTCACTTTTCAGCTCAAACGAACTACATATTTCACGGAGCTCACATGTTTCTCATCTAAACAGACAAGCATTGGATGTTAGAGGACCAGTGCTTTGTATCAGTTTCAGAAGCAGAGTTGGACTAGATATGGTCCTTATGTGTTTAAACACTGTTCTTTTGTTTTCTGCAAACTCACGTTTCTTGTTGTCTTAGAGACTCTAGGAAGCAAGAGTATGCTTCTTGTTCTAACGCAGAGTGTGATCAATGGATGAGAACACTGCTGTGTGTTTCACTTCAGAAATGGAGTTAAATGCCAGGCTCTGAGTCTTCCTACAAGCAAGACATCGTTTCAGGTAAGGGCAGTCAGTTTTCTGCTCAAAGGAACTACATTGTTCATGAAGCTCACACGTTTCTCATCTTAACTGACAAGCATTGGATGTTAGAGGGTCAGTGCTTTGTATCAGTTTCAGAAGCAGATTTGGACTACATATAGTCCATATGTGTAGGAAACACCGATCTTTTGTTCTGGGCAAACTCACGTTTCCTGCTGCCTTAGAGACTCTAGAAAGCAAGAGCGTGCTTCTTGCTCTAAAACAGAGTGTGATCCATGGATGAGACTATGCTGTGTGTTTCACTTCAGAAATGGAGTTAAATCACATGCTCTGTGTCTCCCTACAAGCAAGACTTCGTTTCAGGTAAGGGCAGTCACTTTTCTGCTCAAAGGAACAACATCGTTCACGAAGCTCACACGTTTCTCATCTTAACTGACAAGCATTGGATGTTAGAGGACCAGTGCTTTGTATCTGTTTCAGAAGCAGAGTTGGACTAGATATGGTCCCTATGTGTAGGAAACACCGTTCTTTTGTTCTCAGCACACTCACGTTTCCTGCTGTCTTTGAGAGTCTAGAAAGCAAGTGCGTGCTTCTTGTTCTAAAGCAGAGTGTGATCAATGGATGATTACACTGCTGTGTGTTTTACTTCAGAAATGGAGTTAAATCCCAGGATCTGAGTCTTCCTACAAGCAAGACTTCCATTCAGGTAAGGGCAGTCACTTTTCTGCTCAAACGAACTACATCGTTCACGAAGCTCACACGTTTCTCATCTTAATTGAGATGGATTGGATGTTAGAGGACCAGTGCTTTGTATCAATTTCAGAAGCAGAGTTGGACTAGATATGGTCCGTATGAGTAGGAAACACCGTTCTTTTGTTCTCAGCACACTCACGTTTCCTGCTGTCTTAGAGACTCTAGAAAGCAAGAGCGTGCTTCTCGCTCTAAAGCAGAGTGTGATCCATGGATCAGAACTATGCTGTGTGTTTCCCTTCAGAAATGGAGTTAAATCCCAGGCTCTGTATCTTCCTACAAGCAAGACCTCGTTTCAGGTAAGAGCAGTCACTTTTCTGCTCAAACGAACTACATCGTTCACTGAGCTCACACATTTCTCATCTTAACAGACAAGCATTGGATGTTAGAGGACCAGTGCTTTGTATCAGTTTCAGAAGCAGAGTTGGACTATATAATGTCTGTATGTGTAGGAAACACCGTTCTTTTGTTCTCAGCAAACTCTCGTTTCCTGCTGTCTTAGAGACTCTAGAAAGCAAGAGCGTCCTTCTTGTTCTAAAGCAGAATTTGATCAATGCATGATTACACTGCTGTGTGTTTTACTTCAGAAATGGAGATAAATCCCAGGCTCTGAGTCTTCCTACAAGCAAGACTTCAATTCAGGTATGGGCAGTCACTTTTCTGCTCAAACGAACTACATCGTTCACGATGCTCACACGTTTCTCATCTTAACTGACAACCATTGGATGTTAGAGTGTCAGTGCTTTGTATCAGTTTCAGAAGTAGATTTGGACTACATATGTTCCATATGTATAGGAAACACCGTTCTTTTGTCCTGGGCACACTCAGATTTCCTGCTGTCTTAGAGACTCTAGAAAGCAAGAGTGTGCTTCTTGCTCTAAAGCAGAGTGTGATCCATGGATGAGAACTATGCTGTGTGTTTCACTTCAGAAATGGAGTTAAATCCCAGGCTTTGAGTCTTCCTACAAGCAAGACTTCGTTTCAGGTAAGGGCAGTCACTTTTCAGTTCAAAGGAACTACATCATTCACAAAGCTCACATGTTTCTCATCTTAACTGACAAGCATTGGATGTTACAGGGTCAGTGCTTTGTATCAGTTTCAGAAGAAGAGTTGGACTAGATATTGTCTGTATGTGCAGGAAACACTGTTCTTTTGTTCTCAGCACACTCAAGTTTCCTGCTGTCTTGGAGAATTTAGAAAGCAAGAGCGTGCTTCCCGCTCTAAAGCAGAGTGTGATCCATGGAAGAAAACTATGCTGTGTGTTTCCCTTCATAAATATAGTTAAATCCCAGGCTCTATGACTTCCTACAAGCAAGACTTCGTTTCAGTTAAGGGCAGTCACTTTTCAGCTCAGACGAACTACACCTTTCACAGAGCTCACATGTTTCTCATCTAAAGAGACAAGCATTGGATGTTAGAGGGGCAGTGCTTTGTATCAGTTTCAGAAGCAGAGTTGGACTAGATATGGTCCGTATGTGTAGGAAACACTGTTCTTTTGTTTTCAGCAAACTCACGTTTCCTGCCGTCTTAGAGACTCTAGAAAGCTAGAGCGTGCTTCTTGTTCTAAAGCAGACTGTGATTAATTGATGATTACAGTGCTGTGTGTTTTACTTCAGAAATGGAGTTAAATCCCAGGCTCTGAGTCTTCCTACAAGCAAGACTTCAATTCAGGTAAGGGCAGTCACTTTTCTGCTCAAATGTACTACATCATACACGAAGCTCACACGTTTCTCATCTTAATTGACAAGCATTGGATGTTAGAGGGCCAGTGCTTTGTATCAGTTTCAGAAGAAGAGTTTGACTAGATATGGTCCATATGTGTAGGAAACACCGGTCTTTTGTTCTGGGCACACTCAGATTTCCTGCTGTATTAGAGACTCTAGAAAGCAAGAGTGTGCTTCTCGCTCTAAAGCAGACTGTGATCCATGGATGAGAACTATGCTGTGTGTTTCCCTTCAGAAATGGAGTTAAATCCCATGCTCTGATTCTCTGTACAAGCAAGATTTCGTTTCAGGTAAGGGCAGTCACTTTTCTGCTCAAAGAAACTACATCGTTCACGAAGCTCACACGTTTCTCATCTTAACTGAGTAGCATTGGATGTTAGAGGACAAGTGCATTGTATCAGTTTAGGAAGAAGATTTGGACTACATATATTCAGTATGTGTAGGAAACACCATTCTTTTGTTCTGGGCACACTCATATTTCCTGGTGTATTAGAGATTCTAGAAAGCAAGATCGTGCTTCTTGCTCTAAAGCAGAGTGTGATCCATGGATGAGAACTATGCTGTGTGTTTCCCTTCAGAAATGGAGTTAAATCCCAGGCTCTGTGTCTTCCTACAGTCAATACTTCGTTTCAGGTAAGCACAGTCACTTTTCAGGTCAAACGAACTACATCGTTCACGGAGCTCACACGTTTCTCATCTTAACAGACAAGCATTGGATGTTAGAGGACCAGTGCTTTGTATCAGTTTCAGAAGCAGAGTTGGACTAGATATGGTCTGCATGTGTAGAAAACACCGTTCTTTGGTTCTCAGCACACTCACGTTTCCTGCTGTCTCAGAGACTCTAGAAAGCAAGAGCGTGCTTCTTGTTCTAAAGCAGAGTGTGATCAATGGATGAGACAATGCTGTGTGTTTCATTTCAGAAATGGAGTTAAATCCCAGGCTCTGAGTCTCCCTACAAGCAAGAATTCATTTCAGGTAAGTGCAGTCACTTTTCTGCTCAAAGGAACTACATCGTTCACGAAGATCACACGTTTCTCATCTTAACTGACAAGCATTGGATGTTAGAGGGTCAGTGCTTTGTATCAGTTTCAGAAGCAGATTTGGACTACATATGGTTCATATGTGTAGGAAACACCGTTCTTTTGTTCTGGGCACACTCAGATTTCCTGCTGTATTAGAGACTCTAGAAAGCTAGAGTGTGCTTCTTGCTCTAAAGCAGAGTGTGATCCATGGATGAGAACTATGTTGTGTGTTTCCCTTCAGAAATGGACTTAAATCCCAGGCTCTGTGTCGTACTACAAGCAAGACTTCGTTTCAGGTAAGGGCAGTCACTTTTCAGTTCAAAAACCTACATCATTCACAAAGCTCACACGTTTCTCATCTTAACTGACAAGCATTGGATGTTAGAGGACCAGTGCATTCTATCAGTTTCAGAAGAAGATTTGGACTACATATAATCCGTATGTGTAGGAAACACAGTTCATTTGTTCTGGGCACACTCAGATTTCCTGCTGTCTTAGAGACTCTAGAATGCAAGAGTGTGCTTCTTGCTCTAAAGCAGAGTGTGATCCATAGATGAGAACTATGCTGTATTTTTCACTTCAGAAATGGAGTTAAATCCCAGGCTCAGATTCTTCCTACAAGCAAGAATTCGTTTCAGGTAAGGACAGTCAGTTTTCTGCTCAAACGAACTACATCGTTCACGATGCTGACACGTTTCTCAATTTACCTGACAAGCATTGGATGTTAGAGGACCAGAGCTTTGTATCAGTTTCAGAAGAAGAGTTGGACTATATAATGTCCGTATATGTTGGAAACACCGTTCTTTTGTTCTCAGCACACTCACGTTTCCTGCTGTATTAGAGACTCTAGAAATCAAGAGAGTGCTTCTCGCTCTAAAGCAGAGTGTGATCCATGGATGAAAACTATGCTGTTTGCTTCCCTTCAGAAAAGTAGTTAAATCCCAGGCTCTATGTCTTCGTACAAGCAAGACTTCGTTTCAGGTAAGGGCAGTCAGTTTTCTGCTCAAACGAACTACATCCTTCACGATGCTCACACGTTTCTCATCTTAACAGACAAGCATTGGATGTTAGAGGACCAGTGCTTTGTATCAGTTTCAGAAGCAGAGTTGGACTATATAATGTCCGTATGTGTAGGAAACACCGTTATTTTGTTCTCAGCACACTCACGTTTCATGCTGACTTAGAGAGTCTAGAAAGCAAGAGCGTGCTTCTCGCTCTAAAGCAGACTGTGATCCATGGATGAGAACTATGCTGTGTGTTTCACTTCAGAAATGGAGGTAAATCCCAGGCTCTGAGTCTTCCTACAAGCAAGACTTCGTTTCAGGTAAGGGCCGTCACTTTTCTGCTCAAACGAACTACATCATTCACTGAGCTCACACGTTTCTCATATAACAGACAAGCATTGGATGTTAGAGGACCAGTGCTTTGTATCAGTTTCAGAAGCAGAGTTGGACTAGATATGGTCCGTAAGTGTAGGAAACACCGTTCTTTTGTTCTCAGCACACTCACGTTTCCTGCTGTCTTAGAGACTCTAGAAAGCAAGAGCGTGCTTCTTGTTCTAAAGCAGACTGTGACCAATTGATGATTACAGTGCTGTTTGTTTTACTTCAGAAATGGAGTTAAATCTCAGGCTCTGAGTCTTCCTACAAGCAAGACTTCAATTCAGGTAAGGGCAGTCACTTTTCTGCTCAAATGTACTACATCATACACGAAGCTCACACGTTTCTCATCTTAATTGACAAGCATTGGATGTTAGAGGACCAGTGCTTTGTATCAGTTTCAGAAGAAGAGTTGGACTAGATATGGTCCATATGTGCAGGAAACACCGTTCTTTTGTTCTGGGCACACTCAGATTTCCTGCTGTCTTAGAGACTCTAGAAAGCAAGAGCGTGCTTCTTGCTCTAAAGCAGAGTGTGATCCATGGATGAGAACTATGCTGTGTGTTTCCCTTCAGAAATGGAGTTAAATCCCGGGCTCTGTGTCTTCCTACAAGCAAGACTTCGTTTCGGGTCAGGGCAGTCACTTTTCAGCTCAAACGAAATACATCGTTCACTGAGCTCACACGTTTCTCATCTTAACACACAAGCATTGGATGTTAGAGGACCAGTGCTTTGTATCAGTTTAAGAAGCAGAGTTGGACTAGATATGGTCCGTATGTGTAGGAAACACCGTTCTTTGTTCTCAGCACACTCAGGTTTCCTGCTGTCTTAGAGACTCTAGAAAGCAAGAGCGTGCTTCTTCTTCTAAAGCAGAGTGTGATCCATGGATGAGACTATGCTGTGTGTTTCACTTCAGAAATGGAGTTAAATCCCATGCTCTGTGTCTCCCTACAAGCAAGACTTCGTTTCAGGTAAGGGCAGTCACTTTTCTGCTCAAAGGAACAACATCGTTCACGAAGCTCACACGTTTCTCATCTTAACTGACAAGCATTGGATGTTAGAGGACCAGTGCTTGTATCTGTTTCAGAAGCAGAGTTGGACTAGATATGGTCCCTATGTTTAGGAAACACCGTTCTTTTGTTCTCAGCACACTCACGTTTCCTGCTGTCTTTGAGAGTCTAGAAAGCAAGAGCGTACTTCTTGTTCTAAAGCAGAGTGTGATCAATGGATGATTACACTGCTGTGTGTTTTACTTCAGAAATGGAGTTAAATCCCAGGCTCTGAGTCTTCCTACAAGCAAGACTTCCATTCAGGTAAGGGCAGTCACTTTTCTGCTCAAACGAACTACATCGTTCACGAACCTCACACGTTTCTCATCTTAATTGACAAGGATTGGATGTTAGAGGACCAGTGCTTTGTATCAGTTTCAGAAGAAGAGTTAGACTAGATATGGACCGTATGAGTGGGAAACACCATACTTTTGTTCTCAGCACACTCACGTTTCCTGCTCTCTTAGAGACTCTAGAAAGCAAGAGCGTGCTTCTCGCTCTAAAGCAGAGTGTGATCCATGGATGAGAACTATGCTGTGTGGTGGCCTTGAGAAATGGAGTTAAATCCCAGGCTCTGAGTCTTCCTACAAGCAAGACTTCCTTTCAGGTAAGGGCAGTCACTTTTCTGCTCAAACGAACTACATCCTTCACTGAGCTCACATATTTCTCATCTTAACTGACAAGCATTTGATGTTAGAGGACCAGTGCATTGTATCAGTTTCAGAAGAAGATGTAGACTAGATATGGTCCATATGTGTATGAAACACCCTTCTTTTGTTCTGGGCACACTCAGATTTCCTGCTGTCTTAGAGACTCTAGAAAGCAAGAGTGTGCTTCTCGCTCTAAAGCAGAGTGTGATCCATGGATGAAAACTATGCTGTGTGTTTCCCTTCATAAATGTAGTTAAATCCCAGGCTCTATGTCTTCCTACAAGCAAGAGTTCGTTTCAGGTAAGGGCAGTCACTTTTCAGCTCAAACGAACTACATATTTCACGGAGCTCACATGTTTCTCATCTAAACAGACAAGCATTGGATGTTAGAGGACCAGTGCTTTGTATCAGTTTCAGAAGCAGAGTTGGACTAGATATGGTCCTTATGTGTTTAAACACTGTTCTTTTGTTTTCTGCAAACTCACGTTTCTTGTTGTCTTAGAGACTCTAGGAAGCAAGAGTATGCTTCTTGTTCTAACGCAGAGTGTGATCAATGGATGAGAACACTGCTGTGTGTTTCACTTCAGAAATGGAGTTAAATGCCAGGCTCTGAGTCTTCCTACAAGCAAGACATCGTTTCAGGTAAGGGCAGTCAGTTTTCTGCTCAAAGGAACTACATTGTTCATGAAGCTCACACGTTTCTCATCTTAACTGACAAGCATTGGATGTTAGAGGGTCAGTGCTTTGTATCAGTTTCAGAAGCAGATTTGGACTACATATAGTCCATATGTGTAGGAAACACCGATCTTTTGTTCTGGGCAAACTCACGTTTCCTGCTGCCTTAGAGACTCTAGAAAGCAAGAGCGTGCTTCTTGCTCTAAAACAGAGTGTGATCCATGGATGAGACTATGCTGTGTGTTTCACTTCAGAAATGGAGTTAAATCACATGCTCTGTGTCTCCCTACAAGCAAGACTTCGTTTCAGGTAAGGGCAGTCACTTTTCTGCTCAAAGGAACAACATCGTTCACGAAGCTCACACGTTTCTCATCTTAACTGACAAGCATTGGATGTTAGAGGACCAGTGCTTTGTATCTGTTTCAGAAGCAGAGTTGGACTAGATATGGTCCCTATGTGTAGGAAACACCGTTCTTTTGTTCTCAGCACACTCACGTTTCCTGCTGTCTTTGAGAGTCTAGAAAGCAAGTGCGTGCTTCTTGTTCTAAAGCAGAGTGTGATCAATGGATGATTACACTGCTGTGTGTTTTACTTCAGAAATGGAGTTAAATCCCAGGATCTGAGTCTTCCTACAAGCAAGACTTCCATTCAGGTAAGGGCAGTCACTTTTCTGCTCAAACGAACTACATCGTTCACGAAGCTCACACGTTTCTCATCTTAATTGAGATGGATTGGATGTTAGAGGACCAGTGCTTTGTATCAATTTCAGAAGCAGAGTTGGACTAGATATGGTCCGTATGAGTAGGAAACACCGTTCTTTTGTTCTCAGCACACTCACGTTTCCTGCTGTCTTAGAGACTCTAGAAAGCAAGAGCGTGCTTCTCGCTCTAAAGCAGAGTGTGATCCATGGATCAGAACTATGCTGTGTGTTTCCCTTCAGAAATGGAGTTAAATCCCAGGCTCTGTATCTTCCTACAAGCAAGACCTCGTTTCAGGTAAGAGCAGTCACTTTTCTGCTCAAACGAACTACATCGTTCACTGAGCTCACACATTTCTCATCTTAACAGACAAGCATTGGATGTTAGAGGACCAGTGCTTTGTATCAGTTTCAGAAGCAGAGTTGGACTATATAATGTCTGTATGTGTAGGAAACACCGTTCTTTTGTTCTCAGCAAACTCTCGTTTCCTGCTGTCTTAGAGACTCTAGAAAGCAAGAGCGTCCTTCTTGTTCTAAAGCAGAATTTGATCAATGCATGATTACACTGCTGTGTGTTTTACTTCAGAAATGGAGATAAATCCCAGGCTCTGAGTCTTCCTACAAGCAAGACTTCAATTCAGGTATGGGCAGTCACTTTTCTGCTCAAACGAACTACATCGTTCACGATGCTCACACGTTTCTCATCTTAACTGACAACCATTGGATGTTAGAGTGTCAGTGCTTTGTATCAGTTTCAGAAGTAGATTTGGACTACATATGTTCCATATGTATAGGAAACACCGTTCTTTTGTCCTGGGCACACTCAGATTTCCTGCTGTCTTAGAGACTCTAGAAAGCAAGAGTGTGCTTCTTGCTCTAAAGCAGAGTGTGATCCATGGATGAGAACTATGCTGTGTGTTTCACTTCAGAAATGGAGTTAAATCCCAGGCTTTGAGTCTTCCTACAAGCAAGACTTCGTTTCAGGTAAGGGCAGTCACTTTTCAGTTCAAAGGAACTACATCATTCACAAAGCTCACATGTTTCTCATCTTAACTGACAAGCATTGGATGTTACAGGGTCAGTGCTTTGTATCAGTTTCAGAAGAAGAGTTGGACTAGATATTGTCTGTATGTGCAGGAAACACTGTTCTTTTGTTCTCAGCACACTCAAGTTTCCTGCTGTCTTGGAGAATTTAGAAAGCAAGAGCGTGCTTCCCGCTCTAAAGCAGAGTGTGATCCATGGAAGAAAACTATGCTGTGTGTTTCCCTTCATAAATATAGTTAAATCCCAGGCTCTATGACTTCCTACAAGCAAGACTTCGTTTCAGTTAAGGGCAGTCACTTTTCAGCTCAGACGAACTACACCTTTCACAGAGCTCACATGTTTCTCATCTAAAGAGACAAGCATTGGATGTTAGAGGGGCAGTGCTTTGTATCAGTTTCAGAAGCAGAGTTGGACTAGATATGGTCCGTATGTGTAGGAAACACTGTTCTTTTGTTTTCAGCAAACTCACGTTTCCTGCCGTCTTAGAGACTCTAGAAAGCTAGAGCGTGCTTCTTGTTCTAAAGCAGACTGTGATTAATTGATGATTACAGTGCTGTGTGTTTTACTTCAGAAATGGAGTTAAATCCCAGGCTCTGAGTCTTCCTACAAGCAAGACTTCAATTCAGGTAAGGGCAGTCACTTTTCTGCTCAAATGTACTACATCATACACGAAGCTCACACGTTTCTCATCTTAATTGACAAGCATTGGATGTTAGAGGGCCAGTGCTTTGTATCAGTTTCAGAAGAAGAGTTTGACTAGATATGGTCCATATGTGTAGGAAACACCGGTCTTTTGTTCTGGGCACACTCAGATTTCCTGCTGTATTAGAGACTCTAGAAAGCAAGAGTGTGCTTCTCGCTCTAAAGCAGACTGTGATCCATGGATGAGAACTATGCTGTGTGTTTCCCTTCAGAAATGGAGTTAAATCCCATGCTCTGATTCTCTGTACAAGCAAGATTTCGTTTCAGGTAAGGGCAGTCACTTTTCTGCTCAAAGAAACTACATCGTTCACGAAGCTCACACGTTTCTCATCTTAACTGAGTAGCATTGGATGTTAGAGGACAAGTGCATTGTATCAGTTTAGGAAGAAGATTTGGACTACATATATTCAGTATGTGTAGGAAACACCATTCTTTTGTTCTGGGCACACTCATATTTCCTGGTGTATTAGAGATTCTAGAAAGCAAGATCGTGCTTCTTGCTCTAAAGCAGAGTGTGATCCATGGATGAGAACTATGCTGTGTGTTTCCCTTCAGAAATGGAGTTAAATCCCAGGCTCTGTGTCTTCCTACAGTCAATACTTCGTTTCAGGTAAGCACAGTCACTTTTCAGGTCAAACGAACTACATCGTTCACGGAGCTCACACGTTTCTCATCTTAACAGACAAGCATTGGATGTTAGAGGACCAGTGCTTTGTATCAGTTTCAGAAGCAGAGTTGGACTAGATATGGTCTGCATGTGTAGAAAACACCGTTCTTTGGTTCTCAGCACACTCACGTTTCCTGCTGTCTCAGAGACTCTAGAAAGCAAGAGCGTGCTTCTTGTTCTAAAGCAGAGTGTGATCAATGGATGAGACAATGCTGTGTGTTTCATTTCAGAAATGGAGTTAAATCCCAGGCTCTGAGTCTCCCTACAAGCAAGAATTCATTTCAGGTAAGTGCAGTCACTTTTCTGCTCAAAGGAACTACATCGTTCACGAAGATCACACGTTTCTCATCTTAACTGACAAGCATTGGATGTTAGAGGGTCAGTGCTTTGTATCAGTTTCAGAAGCAGATTTGGACTACATATGGTTCATATGTGTAGGAAACACCGTTCTTTTGTTCTGGGCACACTCAGATTTCCTGCTGTATTAGAGACTCTAGAAAGCTAGAGTGTGCTTCTTGCTCTAAAGCAGAGTGTGATCCATGGATGAGAACTATGTTGTGTGTTTCCCTTCAGAAATGGACTTAAATCCCAGGCTCTGTGTCGTACTACAAGCAAGACTTCGTTTCAGGTAAGGGCAGTCACTTTTCAGTTCAAAAACCTACATCATTCACAAAGCTCACACGTTTCTCATCTTAACTGACAAGCATTGGATGTTAGAGGACCAGTGCATTCTATCAGTTTCAGAAGAAGATTTGGACTACATATAATCCGTATGTGTAGGAAACACAGTTCATTTGTTCTGGGCACACTCAGATTTCCTGCTGTCTTAGAGACTCTAGAATGCAAGAGTGTGCTTCTTGCTCTAAAGCAGAGTGTGATCCATAGATGAGAACTATGCTGTATTTTTCACTTCAGAAATGGAGTTAAATCCCAGGCTCAGATTCTTCCTACAAGCAAGAATTCGTTTCAGGTAAGGACAGTCAGTTTTCTGCTCAAACGAACTACATCGTTCACGATGCTGACACGTTTCTCAATTTACCTGACAAGCATTGGATGTTAGAGGACCAGAGCTTTGTATCAGTTTCAGAAGAAGAGTTGGACTATATAATGTCCGTATATGTTGGAAACACCGTTCTTTTGTTCTCAGCACACTCACGTTTCCTGCTGTATTAGAGACTCTAGAAATCAAGAGAGTGCTTCTCGCTCTAAAGCAGAGTGTGATCCATGGATGAAAACTATGCTGTTTGCTTCCCTTCAGAAAAGTAGTTAAATCCCAGGCTCTATGTCTTCGTACAAGCAAGACTTCGTTTCAGGTAAGGGCAGTCAGTTTTCTGCTCAAACGAACTACATCCTTCACGATGCTCACACGTTTCTCATCTTAACAGACAAGCATTGGATGTTAGAGGACCAGTGCTTTGTATCAGTTTCAGAAGCAGAGTTGGACTATATAATGTCCGTATGTGTAGGAAACACCGTTATTTTGTTCTCAGCACACTCACGTTTCATGCTGACTTAGAGAGTCTAGAAAGCAAGAGCGTGCTTCTCGCTCTAAAGCAGACTGTGATCCATGGATGAGAACTATGCTGTGTGTTTCACTTCAGAAATGGAGGTAAATCCCAGGCTCTGAGTCTTCCTACAAGCAAGACTTCGTTTCAGGTAAGGGCCGTCACTTTTCTGCTCAAACGAACTACATCATTCACTGAGCTCACACGTTTCTCATATAACAGACAAGCATTGGATGTTAGAGGACCAGTGCTTTGTATCAGTTTCAGAAGCAGAGTTGGACTAGATATGGTCCGTAAGTGTAGGAAACACCGTTCTTTTGTTCTCAGCACACTCACGTTTCCTGCTGTCTTAGAGACTCTAGAAAGCAAGAGCGTGCTTCTTGTTCTAAAGCAGACTGTGACCAATTGATGATTACAGTGCTGTTTGTTTTACTTCAGAAATGGAGTTAAATCTCAGGCTCTGAGTCTTCCTACAAGCAAGACTTCAATTCAGGTAAGGGCAGTCACTTTTCTGCTCAAATGTACTACATCATACACGAAGCTCACACGTTTCTCATCTTAATTGACAAGCATTGGATGTTAGAGGACCAGTGCTTTGTATCAGTTTCAGAAGAAGAGTTGGACTAGATATGGTCCATATGTGCAGGAAACACCGTTCTTTTGTTCTGGGCACACTCAGATTTCCTGCTGTCTTAGAGACTCTAGAAAGCAAGAGCGTGCTTCTTGCTCTAAAGCAGAGTGTGATCCATGGATGAGAACTATGCTGTGTGTTTCCCTTCAGAAATGGAGTTAAATCCCGGGCTCTGTGTCTTCCTACAAGCAAGACTTCGTTTCGGGTCAGGGCAGTCACTTTTCAGCTCAAACGAAATACATCGTTCACTGAGCTCACACGTTTCTCATCTTAACACACAAGCATTGGATGTTAGAGGACCAGTGCTTTGTATCAGTTTAAGAAGCAGAGTTGGACTAGATATGGTCCGTATGTGTAGGAAACACCGTTCTTTGTTCTCAGCACACTCAGGTTTCCTGCTGTCTTAGAGACTCTAGAAAGCAAGAGCGTGCTTCTTCTTCTAAAGCAGAGTGTGATCAATGGATGAGACAATGCTGTGTGTTTCACTTAAGAAATGGAGTTAAATCCCATGCTCTGAGTCTCCGTACAAGCAAGATTTCGTTTCAGGTAAGGGCAGTCAATTTCTGCTCAAAGAAATTACATCGTTCACGAAGCTCACACGTTTCTCATCTTAACTGAGTAGCATTGGATGTTAGAGGACCAGTGCATTGTTTCAGTTTAGGAAGAAGATTTGGACTACATATATTCAGTATGTGTAGGAAACACCGTTCTTTTGTTCTGGGCACACTCAGATTTCCTGCTGTATTAGAGATTCTAGAAAGCAAGATCGTGCTTCTTGCTCTAAAGCAGAGTGTGATCCATGGATGAGAACTATGCTGTGTGTTTCCCTTCAGAAATGGACTTAAATCCCAGGCTCTGTGTCTTACTACAAGCAAGACTTCGTTTCAGGTAAGGGCAGTCACTTTTCAGTTCAAAAAACTACATCATTCACAAAGCTCACACGTTTCTCATCTTAACTGACAAGCATTGGATGTTAGAGGTGCAGTGCATTCTATCAGTTTCAGAAGAAGATTTGGACTACATATAATCTGTATGTGTAGGAAACACAGTTCATTTGTTCTGGGCACACTCAGATTTCCTGCTGTCTTAGAGACTCTAGAATGCAAGAGTTTGCTTCTTGCTCTAAAGCAGAGTGTGATCCATAGATGAGAACTATGCTGTGTTTTTCACTTCAGAAATGGAGTTAAATCCCAGGCTCAGAGTCTTCCTACAAGCAAGAATTCGTTTCAGGTAAGGGCAGTCAGTTTTCTGCACAAACGAACTACATCGTTCACGATGCTGACACGTTTCTCATCTTACCTGACAAACATTGGATGTTAGAGGACCAGTGCTTTGTATCAGTTTCAGAAGCAGAGCTGGACTATATAATGTACATATGTTTAGGAAACACCGTTCTTTTGTTCTCAGCACACTGATGTTTCCTGCTGTCTTAGAGACTCTAGAAAGGAAGGTCGTCCTTCTTCTCTAAAGCAGAGACTCATCAACGGATGATTACACTGCTGTGTGTTTTACTTCAGAAATGGAATTAAATCCCAGGCTCAGAGTCTTCCTACAAGCAAGACTTCGTTTCAGGTAAGGACGGTCACTTTTCAGCTCAAACGAACTACATCTTTCACGGAGCTCACACGTTTCTCATCTTAACAGACAAGCATTGGATGTTAGAGGACCAGTGCTTTGTATCAGTTTCAGAAGCAGAGTTGGAATAGATATGGTCCGTATGTGTAGTAAACCCCGTTCTTTTGTTCTCAGCACACTCACGTTTCCTGCTGTCTTAGAGACACTAGAAAGCAAGAGCGTGCTTCTCGCTCTAAAGCAGAGTGTGATCCATGGATGAGAACTCTGCTGTGTGTCTCCCTTCAGAAATGGAGTTAAATCCCAGGCTCTGAGTCATCCTACAAGCAAGACTTCGTTTCAGGTAAGGGCAGTCACTTTTCAGCTCAATCGAACTACATCTTTCAGAAGCTCACACGTTTCTCATCTTAACATACAAGCATTGGATTTTAGAGGACCAGAGCTTTGTATCAGTTTCAGAAGCAGAGTTGGACTATATAATGTCCATATGTTTAGGAAACACCGTTCTTTTGTTCTCAGCACCCTGATGTTTCCTGCTGTCTTAGAGACTCTAGAAAGGAAGAGCGTGCTTCTTCTTCTAAAGCAGAGTCTCATCAACGGATGATTACACTGCTGTGTGTTTTACTTCAGAAATGGATTTAAATCCCATGCTCAGAGTCTTCCTACAAGCAAGACTTCGTTTCAGGTAAGGGCAGTCAGTTTTGTGCTCAAACGAACTACATCGTTCACGATGCTGACACGTTTCTCATCTTGCCTGACAAGCATTGGATTTTAGAGGACCAGTGCTTTGTATCAGTCTCAGAAGAAGAGTTGGACTATATAATGTCCGTATGTGTAGGAAACACAGTTCTTTTGTTCTCAGCACACTCAAGTTTCCTGCTGTGTTAGAGACTTTAGAAAGCAAGAGCGTGCTTCTTGCTCTAAAGCAGAGTGTGATCCATGGATGAAAACTATGCTGTTTGTTTCCCTTCAGAAAAGTAGTTAAATCCCAGGCTCTATGTCTTCGTACAAGCAAGACTTCGTTTCAGGTAAGGGCAGTCACTTTTCAGCTCAAACGAACTACATCTTTCACGGAGCTCACACGATTCTCATCTTAACAGACAAGCATTGGATGTTAGGGGACCAGAGTTTTGTATCAGTTTAAGAAGCAGAGTTGGACTATATAATGTACATATGTTTAGGAAACACCGTTCTTTTGTTCTCAGCACACTGATGTTTCCTGCTGTCTTAGAGACTCTAGAAAGGAAGAGCGTGCTTCTTCTTCTAAAGCAGAGACTCATCAACGGATGATTACACTGCTGAGTGTTTTACTTCAGAAATGGAATTAAATCCCAGGCTCAGAGTCTTCCTACAAGCAAGACTTCGTTTCAGGTAAGGGCGGTCACTTTTCAGCTCAAACGAACTACATCTTTCACGGAGCTCACACGTTTCTCATCTTAACAGACAAGCATTGGATGTTAGAGGACCAGTGCGTTGTATCAGTTTCAGAAGCAGAGTTGGAATAGATATGGTCCGTATGTGTAGGAAACACCGTTCTTTTGTTCTCATCAAACTCACGTTTCCTGCTGTCTTAGAGACTCGAGAAAGCAAAACCATGCTCTTGTTCTAAAGCAGAGTGTGATCAATGGATGAGAACACTGCTCTGTGTTTCACTTCAGAAATGGAGTTAAATCCCAGGCTCTGAGTCTTCCTACAAGCAAGACTTCGTTTCAGGTAAGGGCAGTCACTTTTCAGCTCAAATGTACTACATCATACACGAAGCTCACACGTTTCTCATCTTAATTGACAAGCATTGGATGTTAGAGGACCAGTGCTTTGTATCAGTTTCAGAAGAAGAGTTGGACTAGATATGGTCCATATGTGCAGGAAACACCGTTCTTTTGTTCTGGGCACACTCAGATTTCCTGCTGTCTTAGAGACTCTAGAAAGCAAGAGCGTGCTTCTTGCTCTAAAGCAGAGTGTGATCCATGGATGAGAACTATGCTGTGTGTTTCCCTTCAGAAATGGAGTTAAATCCCGGGCTCTGTGTCTTCCTACAAGCAAGACTTCGTTTCGGGTCAGGGCAGTCACTTTTCAGCTCAAACGAAATACATCGTTCACTGAGCTCACACGTTTCTCATCTTAACACACAAGCATTGGATGTTAGAGGACCAGTGCTTTGTATCAGTTTAAGAAGCAGAGTTGGACTAGATATGGTCCGTATGTGTAGGAAACACCGTTCTTTGTTCTCAGCACACTCAGGTTTTCTGCTGTCTTAGAGACTCTAGAAAGCAAGAGCGTGCTTCTTCTTCTAAAGCAGAGTGTGATCAATGGATGAGACAATGCTGTGTGTTTCACTTAAGAAATGGAGTTAAATCCCATGCTCTGAGTCTCCGTACAAGCAAGATTTCGTTTCAGGTAAGGGCAGTCAATTTCTGCTCAAAGAAACTACATCGTTCACGAAGCTCACACGTTTCTCATCTTAACTGAGTAGCATTGGATGTTAGAGGACCAGTGCATTGTATCAGTTTAGGAAGAAGATTTGGACTACATATATTCAGTATGTGTAGGAAACACCGTTCTTTTGTTCTGGGCACACTCAGATTTCCTGCTGTATTAGAGAATCTAGAAAGCAAGAGTGTGCTTCTCGCTCTAAAGCAGAGTGTCATCCATGGATGAGAACTATGCTGTGTGTTTCCCTTCAGAAATGGAGTTAAATCCCAGGCTCTGTGTCTTCCTACAAGCAAGACTTCGTTTCAGGTAAAGGCAGTCACTTTTCAGCTCAAACGAACTACATGGTTCACTGAGCTCACACATTTCTCATCTTAACAGACAAGCATTGGATGTTAGAGGACCAGTGCTTTGTATCAGTTTCAGAAGCAAAGTTGGACTAGATATGGTCCGCATGTGTAGAAAACACCGTTCTTTGGTTCTCAGCACACTCACGTTTCCTGCTGTCTCAGAGACTCTAGAAAGCAAGAGCGTGCTTCTTGTTCTAAAGCAGAGTGTGATCAATGGATGAGACAATGCTGTGTGTTTCATTTCAGAAATGGAGTTAAATCCCAGGCTCTGAGTCTCCCTACAAGCAAGAATTCATTTCAGGTAAGTGCAGTCACTTTTCTGCTCAAAGGAACTACATCGTTCACGAAGATCACACGTTTCTCATCTTAACTGACAAGCATTGGATGTTAGAGGGTCAGTGCTTTGTATCAGTTTCAGAAGCAGATTTGGACTACATATGGTTCATATGTGTAGGAAACACCGTTCTTTTGTTCTGGGCACACTCAGATTTCCTGCTGTATTAGAGACTCTAGAAAGCTAGAGTGTGCTTCTTGCTCTAAAGCAGAGTGTGATCCATGGATGAGAACTATGTTGTGTGTTTCCCTTCAGAAATGGACTTAAATCCCAGGCTCTGTGTCTTACTACAAGCAAGACTTCGTTTCAGGTAAGGGCAGTCACTTTTCAGTTCAAAAAACTACATCATTCACAAAGCTCACACGTTTCTCATCTTAACTGACAAGCATTGGATGTTAGAGGACCAGTGCATTCTATCAGTTTCAGAAGAAGATTTGGACTACATATAATCCGTATGTGTAGGAAACACAGTTCATTTGTTCTGGGCACACTCAGATTTCCTGCTGTCTTAGAGACTCTAGAATGCAAGAGTGTGCTTCTTGCTCTAAAGCAGAGTGTGATCCATAGATGAGAACTATGCTGTGTTTTTCACTTCAGAAATGGAGTTAAATCCCAGGCTCAGAGTCTTCCTACAAGCAAGAATTCGTTTCAGGTAAGGACAGTCAGTTTTCTGCTCAAACGAACTACATCGTTCACGATGCTGACACGTTTCTCAATTTACCTGACAAGCATTGGATGTTAGAGGACCAGTGCTTTGTATCAGTTTCAGAAGAAGAGTTGGACTATATAATGTCCGTATATGTTGGAAACACCGTTCTATTGTTCTCAGCACACTCACGTTTCCTGCTGTATTAGAGACTCTAGAAATCAAGAGAGTGCTTCTCGCTCTAAAGCAGAGTGTGATCCATGGATGAAAACTATGCTGTTTGTTTCCCATCAGAAAAGTAGTTAAATCCCAGGCTCTATGTCTTCGTACAAGCAAGACTTCGTTTCAGGTAAGGGCAGTCAGTTTTCTGCTCAAACGAACTACATCCTTCACGATGCTCACACGTTTCTCATCTTAACTGACAAGCATTGGATGTTAGAGGACCAGTGCTTTGTATCAGTTTCAGAAGAAGAGTTGGACTATATAATGTCCGTATGTGTAGGAAACACCGTTCTTTTGTTCTCTGCACACTCACGTTTCCTGCTTTCTTAGAGACTAGAGAAAGCAAGAGCGTGCTTCTCGCTCTAAAGCAGAGTGTGATGCATGGATGAGAACACTGCTGTGTGTTTCCCTTCAGAAATGGAGTTAAATCCCAGGCTCTGAGTCTTCCTACAAGCAAGACTTCGTTTCAGGTAAGGGCAGTCACTTTTCAGCTCAAACGAACTACATCGTTCACTGAGCTCACACGTTTCTCATCTTAACAGACAAGCATTGGATGTTAGAGGACCAGTGCTTTGTATCAGTTTCAGAAGCAGAGTTGGACTAGATATGGTCCGTATGTGTAGGAAACACCGTTCTTTTGTTCTCAGCACACTCACGTTTCCTGCTGTCTTAGAGACTCTAGAAAGCAAGAGCGTGCTTCTTGTTCTAAAGCAGATTGTGATCAATGGATGAGATAATGCTGTGTGTTTCACTTCAGAAATAGGGTTATTTTCCATGCTCTGTGTCTCCCTACAAGCATGACTTTGTTTAAGGTAAGGGCAGTCACTTTTCTGCTCAAACGAACTACATCGTTCACTGAGCTCACACGTTTCTCATCTTAACAGACAAGCATTGGATGTTAGAGGACCAGTGCATTGTATCAGTTTCAGAAGCAGAGTTGGACTATATAATGTCCGTATGTGTAGGAAACACCGTTATTTTGTTCTCAGCACACTCACGTTTCATGCTGACTTAGAGAGTCTAGAAAGCAAGAGCGTGCTTCTCGCTCTAAAGCAGACTGTGATCCATGGATGAGAACTATGCTGTGTGTTTGCCTTCAGAAATGGAGTTAAATCCCAGGCTCTGAGTCTTCCTACAAGCAAGACTTCGTTTCAGGTAAGGGCCGTCACTTTTCTGCTCAAACGAACTACATCATTCACTGAGCTCACACGTTTCTCATATAACAGACAAGCATTGGATGTTAGAGGACCAGTGCTTTGTATCAGTTTCAGAAGCAGAGTTGGACTAGATATGGTCCGTAAGTGTAGGAAACACCGTTCTTTTGTTCTCAGCACACTCACGTTTCCTGCTGTCTTAGAGACTCTAGAAAGCAAGAGCGTGCTTCTTGTTCTAAAGCAGACTGTGACCAATCGATGATTACAGTGCTGTGTGTTTTACTTCAGAAATGGAGTTAAATCCCAGGCTCTGAGTCTTCCTACAAGCAAGACTTCAATTCAGGTAAGGGCAGTCACTTTTCTGCTCAAATGTACTACATCATACACGAAGCTCACACGTTTCTCATCTTAATTGACAAGCATTGGATGTTAGAGGACCAGTGCTTTGTATCAGTTTCAGAAGAAGAGTTGGACTAGATATGGTCCATATGTGTAGGAAACACCGTTCTTTGGTTCTCAGCACACTCACGTTTCCTGCTGTCTCAGAGACTCTAGAAAGCAAGAGCGTGCTTCTTGTTCTAAAGCAGAGTGTGATCAATGGATGAGACAATGCTGTGTGTTTCATTTCAGAAATGGAGTTAAATCCCAGGCTCTGAGTCTCCCTACAAGCAAGAATTCATTTCAGGTAAGTGCAGTCACTTTTCTGCTCAAAGGAACTACATCGTTCACTGAGCTCACACGTTTCTCATCTTAACTGACAAGCATTGGATGTTAGAGGGTCAGTGCTTTGTATCAGTTTCAGAAGCAGATTTGGACTACATATGGTTCATATGTGTAGGAAACACCGTTCTTTTGTTCTGGGCACACTCAGATTTCCTGCTGTATTAGAGACTCTAGAAAGCTAGAGTGTGCTTCTTGCTCTAAAGCAGAGTGTGATCCATGGATGAGAACTATGTTGTGTGTTTCCCTTCAGAAATGGACTTAAATCCCAGGCTCTGTGTCTTACTACAAGCAAGACTTCGTTTCAGGTAAGGGCAGTCACTTTTCAGTTCAAAAAACTACATCATTCACAAAGCTCACACGTTTCTCATCTTAACTGACAAGCATTGGATGTTAGAGGACCAGTGCATTCTATCAGTTTCAGAAGAAGATTTGGACTACATATAATCCGTATGTGTAGGAAACACAGTTCATTTGTTCTGGGCACACTCAGATTTCCTGCTGTCTTAGAGACTCTAGAATGCAAGAGTGTGCTTCTTGCTCTAAAGCAGAGTGTGATCCATAGATGAGAACTATGCTGTGTTTTTCACTTCAGAAATGGAGTTAAATCCCAGGCTCAGAGTCTTCCTACAAGCAAGAATTCGTTTCAGGTAAGGACAGTCAGTTTTCTGCTCAAAGGAACTACATCGTTCACGATGCTGACACGTTTCTCAATTTACCTGACAAGCATTGGATGTTAGAGGACCAGTGCTTTGTATCAGTTTCAGAAGAAGAGTTGGACTATATAATGTCCGTATATGTTGGAAACACCGTTCTTTTGTTCTCAGCACACTCACGTTTCCTGCTGTATTAGAGACTCTAGAAATCAAGAGAGTGCTTCTCGCTCTAAAGCAGAGTGTGATCCATGGATGAAAACTATGCTGTTTGTTTCCCATCAGAAAAGTAGTTAAATCCCAGGCTCTATGTCTTCGTACAAGCAAGACTTCGTTTCAGGTAAGGGCAGTCAGTTTTCTGCTCAAACGAACTACATCCTTCACGATGCTCACACGTTTCTCATCTTAACTGACAAGCATTGGATGTTAGAGGACCAGTGCTTTGTATCAGTTTCAGAAGAAGAGTTGGACTATATAATGTCCGTATGTGTAGGAAACACCGTTCTTTTGTTCTCTGCACACTCACGTTTCCTGCTTTCTTAGAGACTAGAGAAAGCAAGAGCGTGCTTCTCGCTCTAAAGCAGAGTGTGATGCATGGATGAGAACACTGCTGTGTGTTTCCCTTCAGAAATGGAGTTAAATCCCAGGCTCTGAGTCTTCCTACAAGCAAGACTTCGTTTCAGGTAAGGGCAGTCACTTTTCAGCTCAAACGAACTACATCGTTCACTGAGCTCACACGTTTCTCATCTTAACAGACAAGCATTGGATGTTAGAGGACCAGTGCTTTGTAGCAGTTTCAGAAGCAGAGTTGGACTAGATATGGTCCGTATGTGTACGAAACACCGTTCTTTTGTTCTCAGCACACTCACGTTTCCTGCTGTCTTAGAGACTCTAGAAAGCAAGAGCGTGCTTCTTGTTCTAAAGCAGATTGTGATCAATGGATGAGATAATGCTGTGTGTTTCACTTCAGAAATGGGGTTATTTTCCATGCTCTGTGTCTCCCTACAAGCATGACTTTGTTTAAGGTAAGGGCAGTCACTTTTCTGCTCAAACGAACTACATCGTTCACTGAGCTCACACGTTTCTCATCTTAACACACAAGCATTGGATGTTAGAGGACCAGTGCATTGTATCAGTTTCAGAAGCAGAGTTGGACTATATAATGTCCGTATGTGTAGGAAACACCGTTATTTTGTTCTCAGCACACTCACGTTTCATGCTGACTTAGAGAGTCTAGAAAGCAAGAGCGTGCTTCTCGCTCTAAAGCAGACTGTGATCCATGGATGAGAACTATGCTGTGTGTTTGCCTTCAGAAATGGAGTTAAATCCCAGGCTCTGAGTCTTCCTACAAGCAAGACTTCGTTTCAGGTAAGGGCCGTCACTTTTCTGCTCAAACGAACTACATCATTCACTGAGCTCACACGTTTCTCATATAACAGACAAGCATTGGATGTTAGAGGACCAGTGCTTTGTATCAGTTTCAGAAGCAGAGTTGGACTAGATATGGTCCGTAAGTGTAGGAAACACCGTTCTTTTGTTCTCAGCACACTCACGTTTCCTGCTGTCTTAGAGACTCTAGAAAGCAAGAGCGTGCTTCTTGTTCTAAAGCAGACTGTGACCAATCGATGATTACAGTGCTGTGTGTTTTACTTCAGAAATGGAGTTAAATCCCAGGCTCTGAGTCTTCCTACAAGCAAGACTTCAATTCAGGTAAGGGCAGTCACTTTTCTGCTCAAATGTACTACATCATACACGAAGCTCACACGTTTCTCATCTTAATTGACAAGCATTGGATGTTAGAGGACCAGTGCTTTGTATCAGTTTCAGAAGAAGAGTTGGACTAGATATGGTCCATATGTGTACGAAACACCGTTCTTTTGTTCTGGGCACCCTCAGATTTCCGGCTGTATTAGAGACTCTAGAAAGCAAGAGTGTGCTTCTCGCTCTAAAGCAGACTGTGATCCATGGATGAGAACTATGCTGTATGTTTGCCTTCAGAAATGGAGTTAAATCCCAGTCTCTGAGTCTTCCTACAAGCAAGACTTCGTTTCAGGTAAGGGCAGGCACTTTTCTGCTCAAACGAACTACATCATTCACTGAGCTCACACGTTTCTCATCTTAACTGACAAGCATTGGATGTTAGAGGGTCAGTGCTTTGTATCAGTTTCAGAAGTAGATTTGGACTAGATATGGTCCATATGTGCAGGAAACACCTTTCTTTTGTTCTGGGCACACTCAGATTTCCTGCTGTCTTAGAGACTCTAGAAAGCAAGAGCGTGCTTCTTGCTCTAAAGCAGAGTGTGATCCATGGATGAGAACTATGCTGTGTGTTTCCCTTCAGAAATGGAGTTAAATCCCAGGCTCTGTGTCTTCCTACAAGCAAGACTTCGTTTCGGGTCAGGGCAGTCACTTTTCAGCTCAAACGAACTACATCGTTCACTGAGCTCACACGTTTCTCATCTTAACACACAAGCATTGGATGTTAGAGGACCAGTGCTTTGTATCAGTTTAAGAAGCAGAGTTGGACTAGATATGGTCCGTATGTGTACGAAACACCGTTCTTTGTTCTCAGCACACTCAGGTTTCCTGCTGTCTTAGAGACTCTAGAAAGCAAGAGCGTGCTTCTTGTTCTAAAGCAGAGTGTGATCAATGGATGAGACAATGCTGTGTGTTTCATTTCAGAAATGGAGTTAAATCCCAGGCTCTGAGTCTCCCTACAAGCAAGAATTCATTTCAGGTAAGTGCAGTCACTTTTCTGCTCAAAGGAACTACATCGTTCACGAAGATCACACGTTTCTCATCTTAACTGACAAGCATTGGATGTTAGAGGGTCAGTGCTTTGTATCAGTTTCAGAAGCAGATTTGGACTACATATGGTTCATATGTGTAGGAAACACCGTTCTTTTGTTCTGGGCACACTCAGATTTCCTGCTGTATTAGAGACTCTAGAAATCAAGAGAGTGCTTCTCGCTCTAAAGCAGAGTGTGATCCATGGATGAAAACTATGCTGTTTGTTTCCCTTCAGAAAAGTAGTTAAATCCCAGGCTCTAAGTCTTCGTACAAGCAAGACTTCGTTTCAGGTAAGGGCAGTCAGTTTTCTGCTCAAACGAACTACATCCTTCACGATGCTCACACGTTTCTCATCTTAACTGACAAGCATTGGATGTTAGAGGACCAGTGCTTTGTATCAGTTTCAGAAGAAGAGTTGGACTATATAATGTCCGTATGTGTAGGAAACACCGTTCTTTTGTTCTCTGCACACTCACGTTTCCTGCTGTCTTAGAGACTAGAGAAAGCAAGAGCGTGCTTCTCGCTCTAAATCAGAGTGTGATGCATGGATGAGAACACTGCTGTGTGTTTCCCTCACAAATGGCGTTAAATCCCAGGCTCTGAGTCTTCCTACAAGCAAGACTTCGTTTCAGGTAAGGGCAGTCACTTTTCAGCTCAAACGAACTACATCGTTCACTGAGCTCACACGTTTCTCATCTTAACAGACAAGCATTGGATGTTAGAGGACCAGTGCATTGTATCAGTTTCAGAAGCAGAGTTGCACTATATAATGTCCGTATGTTTAGGAAACACCGTTATTTTGTTCTCAGCACACTCACGTTTCATGCTGTCTTAGAGAGTCTAGAAAGCAAGAGCGTGCTTCTCGCTATAAAGCAGACTGTGATCCATGGATGAGAACTATGCTGTGTGTTTGCCTTCAGAAATGGAGTTAAATCCCAGGCTCTGAGTCTTCCTACAAGCAAGACTTCGTTTCAGGTAAGGGCAGTCACTTTTCTGCTCAAACGAACTACATCATTCACTGAGCTCACACGTTTCTCATATAACAGACAAGCATTGGATGTTAGAGGACCAGTGCTTTGTATCAGTTTCAGAAGCAGAGTTGGACTAGATATGGTCCGTAAGTGTAGGAAACACCGTTCTTTTGTTCTCAGCACACTCACGTTTCCTGCTGTCTTAGAGACTCTAGAAAGCAAGAGCGTGCTTCTTGTTCTAAAGCAGACTGTGATCAATCGATGATTACAGTGCTGTGTGTTTTACTTCAGAATTGGAGGTAAATCCCTGGCTCTGAGTCTTCCTACAAGCAAGACTTCAATTCAGGTAAGGGCAGTCACTTTTCTGCTCAAATGTACTACATCATACACGAAGCTCACACGTTTCTCATCTTAATTGACATGCATTGGATGTTAGAGGACCAGTGCTTTGTATCAGTTTCAGAAGAAGAGTTGGACTAGATATGGTCCATATGTGTAGGAAACACCGTTCTTTTGTTCTGGGCACACTCAGATTTCCTGCTGTATTAGAGACTCTAGAAAGCAAGAGTGTGCTTCTCGCTCTAAAGCAGACTGTGATCCATGGATGAGAACTATGCTGTATGTTTGCCTTCAGAAATGGAGTTAAATCCCAGTCTCTGAGTCTTCCTACAAGCAAGACTTCGTTTCAGGTAAGGGCAGGCACTTTTCTGCTCAAACGAACTACATCATTCACTGAGCTCACACGTTTCTCATCTTAACTGACAAGCATTGGATGTTAGAGGGTCAGTGCTTTGTATCAGTTTCAGAAGTAGATTTGGACTAGATATGGTCCATATGTGCAGGAAACACCGTTCTTTTGTTCTGGGCACACTCAGATTTCCTGCTGTCTTAGAGACTAAAGAAAGCAAGAGCGTGCTTCTTGCTCTAAAGCAGAGTGTGATCCATGGATGAGAACTATGCTGTGTGTTTCCCTTCAGAAATGGAGTTAAATCCCAGGCTCTGTGTCTTCCTACAAGCAAGACTTCGTTTCGGGTCAGGGCAGTCACTTTTCAGCTCAAACGAACTACATCGTTCACTGAGCTCACACGTTTCTCATCTTAACACACAAGCATTGGATGTTAGAGGACCAGTGCTTTGTATCAGTTTAAGAAGCAGAGTTGGACTAGATATGGTCCGTATGGGTAGGAAACACCGTTCTTTGTTCTCAGCACACTCAGGTTTCCTGCTGTCTTAGAGACTCTAGAAAGCAAGAGCGTGCTTCTTCTTCTAAAGCAGAGTGTGATCAATGGATGAGACAATGCTGTGTGTTTCACTTAAGAAATGGAGTTAAATCCCATGCTCTGAGTCTCCGTACAAGCAAGATTTCGTTTCAGGTAAGGGCAGTCAATTATTGCTCAAAGAAACTACATCGTTCACGAAGCTCACACGTTTCTCATCTTAACTGAGTAGCATTGGATGTTAGAGGACCAGTGCATTGTATCAGTTTAGGAAGAAGATTTGGACTACATATATTCAGTATGTGTAGGAAACACCGTTCTTTTGTTCTGGGCACACTCAGATTTCCTGCTGTAATAGAGATTCTAGAAAGCAAGATCGTGCTTCTTGCTCTAAAGCAGAGTGTGATCCATGGATGAGAACTATGCTGTGTGTTTCCCTTCAGAAATGGACTTAAATCCCAGGCTCTGTGTCTTACTACAAGCAAGACTTCGTTTCAGGTAAGGGCAGTCACTTTTCAGTTCAAAAAACTACATCATTCACAAAGCTCACACGTTTCTCATCTTAACTGACAAGCATTGGATGTTAGAGGACCAGTGCATTCTATCAGTTTCAGAAGAAGATTTGGACTACATATAATCTGTATGTGTAGGAAACACAGTTCATTTGTTCTGGGCACACTCAGATTTCCTGCTGTCTTAGAGACTCTAGAATGCAAGAGTGTGCTTCTTGCTCTAAAGCAGAGTGTGATCCATAGATGAGAACTATGCTGTGTTTTTCACTTCAGAAATGGAGTTAAATCCCAGGCTCAGAGTCTTCCTACAAGCAAGAATTCTTTTCTGGTAAGGGCAGTCAGTTTTCTGCTCAAACGAACTACATCGTTCACGATGCTGACACGTTTCTCAATTTACCTGACAAGCATTGGATGTTAGAGGACGAGTGCTTTGTATCAGTTTCAGAAGAAGAGTTGGACTATATAATGTCCGTATGTGTTGGAAACACCGTTCTTTTGTTCTCAGCACACTCACGTTTCCTGCTGTATTAGAGACTCTAGAAATCAAGAGAGTGCTTCTCGCTCTAAAGCAAGGTGTGATCCATGGATGAAAACTATGCTGTTTGTTTCCCTTCAGAAAAGTAGTTAAATCCCAGGCTCTATGTCTTCGTACAAGCAAGACTTCGTTTCAGGTAAGGGCAGTCAGTTTTCTGCTCAAACGAACTACATCGTTCACTGAGCTCACACGTTTCTCATCTTAACAGACAAGCATTGGATGTTAGAGGACCAGTGCTTTGTATCAGTTTCAGAAGCAGAGTTGGACTAGATATGGTCCGTATGTGTAGGAAACACCGTTCTTTTGTTCTCAGCACACTCACGTTTCCTGCTGTCTTAGAGACTCTAGAAAGCAAGAGCGTGCTTCTTGTTCTAAAGCAGAGTGTGATCAATGGATGAGATAATGCTGTGTGTTTCACTTCAGAAATGGGGTTATTTTCCATGCTCTGTGTCTCCCTACAAGCATGACTTTGTTTAAGGAAAGGGCAGTCACTTTTCTGCTCAAACGAACTACATCGTTCACTGAGATCACACGTTTCTCATCTTAACAGACAAGCATTGGATGTTAGAGGACCAGTGCATTGTATCAGTTTCAGAAGCAGAGTTGGACTATATAATGTCCGTATGTGTAGGAAACACCGTTATTTTGTTCTCAGCACACTCACGTTTCATGCTGTCTTAGAGAGTCTAGAAAGCAAGAGCGTGCTTCTCGCTCTAAAGCAGACTGTGATCCATGGATGAGAACTATGCTGTGTGTTTGCCTTCAGAAATGGAGTTAAATCCCAGGCTCTGAGTCTTCCTACAAGCAAGACTTCGTTTCAGGTAATGGCAGTCTCTTTTCTGCTCAAACGAACTACATCATTCACTGAGCTCACACGTTTCTCATATAACAGACAAGCATTGGATGTTAGAGGACCAGTGCTTTGTATCAGTTTCAGAAGCAGAGTTGGACTAGATATGGTCCGTAAGTGTAGGAAACACCGTTCTTTTGTTCTCAGCACACTCACGTTTCCTGCTGTCTTAGAGACTCTAGAAAGCAAGAGCGTGCTTCTTGTTCTAAAGCAGACTGTGATCAATCGATGATTACAGTGCTGTGTGTTTTACTTCAGAAATGGAGGTAAATCCCTGGCTCTGAGTCTTCCTACAAGCAAGACTTCAATTCAGGTAAGGGCAGTCACTTTTCTGCTCAAATGTACTACATCATACACGAAGCTCACACGTTTCTCATCTTAATTGACATGCATTGGATGTTAGAGGACCAGTGCTTTGTATCAGTTTCAGAAGAAGAGTTGGACTAGATATGGTCCATATGTGTAGGAAACACCGTTCTTTTGTTCTGGGCACACTCAGATTTCCTGCTGTATTAGAGACTCTAGAAAGCAAGAGTGTGCTTCTCGCTCTAAAGCAGACTGTGATCCATGGATGAGAACTATGCTGTATGTTTGCCTTCAGAAATGGAGTTAAATCCCAGTCTCTGAGTCTTCCTACAAGCAAGACTTCGTTTCAGGTAAGGGCAGGCACTTTTCTGCTCAAACGAACTACATCATTCACTGAGCTCACACGTTTCTCATCTTAACTGACAAGCATTGGATGTTAGAGGGTCAGTGCTTTGTATCAGTTTCAGAAGTAGATTTGGACTAGATATGGTCCATATGTGCAGGAAACACCGTTCTTTTGTTCTGGGCACACTCAGATTTCCTGCTGTCTTAGAGACTAAAGAAAGCAAGAGCGTGCTTCTTGCTCTAAAGCAGAGTGTGATCCATGGATGAGAACTATGCTGTGTGTTTCCCTTCAGAAATGGAGTTAAATCCCAGGCTCTGTGTCTTCCTACAAGCAAGACTTCGTTTCGGGTCAGGGCAGTCACTTTTCAGCTCAAACGAACTACATCGTTCACTGAGCTCACACGTTTCTCATCTTAACACACAAGCATTGGATGTTAGAGGACCAGTGCTTTGTATCAGTTTAAGAAGCAGAGTTGGACTAGATATGGTCCGTATGGGTAGGAAACACCGTTCTTTGTTCTCAGCACACTCAGGTTTCCTGCTGTCTTAGAGACTCTAGAAAGCAAGAGCGTGCTTCTTCTTCTAAAGCAGAGTGTGATCAATGGATGAGACAATGCTGTGTGTTTCACTTAAGAAATGGAGTTAAATCCCATGCTCTGAGTCTCCGTACAAGCAAGATTTCGTTTCAGGTAAGGGCAGTCAATTATTGCTCAAAGAAACTACATCGTTCACGAAGCTCACACGTTTCTCATCTTAACTGAGTAGCATTGGATGTTAGAGGACCAGTGCATTGTATCAGTTTAGGAAGAAGATTTGGACTACATATATTCAGTATGTGTAGGAAACACCGTTCTTTTGTTCTGGGCACACTCAGATTTCCTGCTGTAATAGAGATTCTAGAAAGCAAGATCGTGCTTCTTGCTCTAAAGCAGAGTGTGATCCATGGATGAGAACTATGCTGTGTGTTTCCCTTCAGAAATGGACTTAAATCCCAGGCTCTGTGTCTTACTACAAGCAAGACTTCGTTTCAGGTAAGGGCAGTCACTTTTCAGTTCAAAAAACTACATCATTCACAAAGCTCACACGTTTCTCATCTTAACTGACAAGCATTGGATGTTAGAGGACCAGTGCATTCTATCAGTTTCAGAAGAAGATTTGGACTACATATAATCTGTATGTGTAGGAAACACAGTTCATTTGTTCTGGGCACACTCAGATTTCCTGCTGTCTTAGAGACTCTAGAATGCAAGAGTGTGCTTCTTGCTCTAAAGCAGAGTGTGATCCATAGATGAGAACTATGCTGTGTTTTTCACTTCAGAAATGGAGTTAAATCCCAGGCTCAGAGTCTTCCTACAAGCAAGAATTCTTTTCTGGTAAGGGCAGTCAGTTTTCTGCTCAAACGAACTACATCGTTCACGATGCTGACACGTTTCTCAATTTACCTGACAAGCATTGGATGTTAGAGGACGAGTGCTTTGTATCAGTTTCAGAAGAAGAGTTGGACTATATAATGTCCGTATGTGTTGGAAACACCGTTCTTTTGTTCTCAGCACACTCACGTTTCCTGCTGTATTAGAGACTCTAGAAATCAAGAGAGTGCTTCTCGCTCTAAAGCAAGGTGTGATCCATGGATGAAAACTATGCTGTTTGTTTCCCTTCAGAAAAGTAGTTAAATCCCAGGCTCTATGTCTTCGTACAAGCAAGACTTCCTTTCAGGTAAGGGCAGTCAGTTTTCTGCTCAAACGAACTACATCGTTCACTGAGCTCACACGTTTCTCATCTTAACAGACAAGCATTGGATGTTAGAGGACCAGTGCTTTGTATCAGTTTCAGAAGCAGAGTTGGACTAGATATGGTCCGTATGTGTAGGAAACACCGTTCTTTTGTTCTCAGCACACTCACGTTTCCTGCTGTCTTAGAGACTCTAGAAAGCAAGAGCGTGCTTCTTGTTCTAAAGCAGAGTGTGATCAATGGATGAGATAATGCTGTGTGTTTCACTTCAGAAATGGGGTTATTTTCCATGCTCTGTGTCTCCCTACAAGCATGACTTTGTTTAAGGAAAGGGCAGTCACTTTTCTGCTCAAACGAACTACATCGTTCACTGAGATCACACGTTTCTCATCTTAACAGACAAGCATTGGATGTTAGAGGACCAGTGCATTGTATCAGTTTCAGAAGCAGAGTTGGACTATATAATGTCCGTATGTGTAGGAAACACCGTTATTTTGTTCTCAGCACACTCACGTTTCATGCTGTCTTAGAGAGTCTAGAAAGCAAGAGCGTGCTTCTCGCTCTAAAGCAGACTGTGATCCATGGATGAGAACTATGCTGTGTGTTTGCCTTCAGAAATGGAGTTAAATCCCAGGCTCTGAGTCTTCCTACAAGCAAGACTTCGTTTCAGGTAAGGGCAGTCACTTTTCTGCTCAAACGAACTACATCATTCACTGAGCTCACACGTTTCTCATATAACAGACAAGCATTGGATGTTAGAGGACCAGTGCTTTGTATCAGTTTCAGAAGCAGAGTTGGACTAGATATGGTCCGTAAGTGTAGGAAACACCGTTCTTTTGTTCTCAGCACACTCACGTTTCCTGCTGTCTTAGAGACTCTAGAAAGCAAGAGCGTGCTTCTTGTTCTAAAGCAGACTGTGATCAATCGATGATTACAGTGCTGTGTGTTTTACTTCAGAAATGGAGGTAAATCCCTGGCTCTGAGTCTTCCTACAAGCAAGACTTCAATTCAGGTAAGGGCAGTCACTTTTCTGCTCAAATGTACTACATCATACACGAAGCTCACACGTTTCTCATCTTAATTGACAAGCATTGGATGTTAGAGGACCAGTGCTTTGTATCAGTTTCAGAAGAAGAGTTGGACTAGATATGGTCCATATGTGTAGGAAACACCGTTCTTTGGTTCTCAGCACACTCACGTTTCCTGCTGTCTCAGAGACTCTAGAAAGCAAGAGCGTGCTTCTTGTTCTAAAGCAGAGTGTGATCAATGGATGAGACAATGCTGTGTGTTTCATTTCAGAAATGGAGTTAAATCCCAGGCTCTGAGTCTCCCTACAAGCAAGAATTCATTTCAGGTAAGTGCAGTCACTTTTCTGCTCAAAGGAACTACATCGTTCACGAAGATCACACGTTTCTCATCTTAACTGACAAGCATTGGATGTTAGACGGTCAGTGCTTTGTATCAGTTTCAGAAGCAGATTTGGACTACATATGGTTCATATGTGTAGGAAACACCGTTCTTTTGTTCTGGGCACACTCAGATTTCCTGCTGTATTAGAGACTCTAGAAAGCTAGAGTGTGCTTCTTGCTCTAAAGCAGAGTGTGATCCATGGATGAGAACTATGTTGTGTGTTTCCCTTCAGAAATGGACTTAAATCCCAGGCTCTGTGTCTTACTACAAGCAAGACTTCGTTTCAGGTAAGGGCAGTCACTTTTCAGTTCAAAAAACTACATCATTCACAAAGCTCACACGTTTCTCATCTTAACTGACAAGCATTGGATGTTAGAGGACCAGTGCATTCTATCAGTTTCAGAAGAAGATTTGGACTACATATAATCCGTATGTGTAGGAAACACAGTTCATTTGTTCTGGGCACACTCAGATTTCCTGCTGTCTTAGAGACTCTAGAATGCAAGAGTGTGCTTCTTGCTCTAAAGCAGAGTGTGATCCATAGATGAGAACTATGCTGTGTTTTTCACTTCAGAAATGGAGTTAAATCCCAGGCTCAGAGTCTTCCTACAAGCAAGAATTCGTTTCAGGTAAGGACAGTCAGTTTTCTGCTCAAACGAACTACATCGTTCACGATGCTGACACGTTTCTCAATTTACCTGACAAGCATTGGATGTTAGAGGACCAGTGCTTTGTATCAGTTTCAGAAGAAGAGTTGGACTATATAATGTCCGTATATGTTGGAAACACCGTTCTTTTGTTCTCAGCACACTCACGTTTCCTGCTGTATTAGAGACTCTAGAAATCAAGAGAGTGCTTCTCGCTCTAAAGCAGAGTGTGATCCATGGATGAAAACTATGCTGTTTGTTTCCCATCAGAAAAGTAGTTAAATCCCAGGCTCTATGTCTTCGTACAAGCAAGACTTCGTTTCAGGTAAGGGCAGTCAGTTTTCTGCTCAAACGAACTACATCCTTCACGATGCTCACACGTTTTTCATCTTAACTGACAAGCATTGGATGTTAGAGGACCAGTGCTTTGTATCAGTTTCAGAAGAAGAGTTGGACTATATAATGTCCGTATGTGTAGGAAACACCGTTCTTTTGTTCTGGGCACACTCAGATTTCCTGCTGTATTAGAGACTCTAGAAAGCTAGAGTGTGCTTCTTGCTCTAAAGCAGAGTGTGATCCATTGATGAGAACTATGTTGTGTGTTTCCCTTCAGAAATGGACTTAAATCCCAGGCTCTGTGTCTTACTACAAGCAAGACTTCGTTTCAGGTAAGGGCAGTCACTTTTCAGTTCAAAAAACTACATCATTCACAAAGCTCACACGTTTCTCATCTTAACTGACAAGCATTGGATGTTAGAGGACCAGTGCATTCTATCAGTTTCAGAAGAAGATTTGGACTACATATAATCCGTATGTGTAGGAAACACAGTTCATTTGTTCTGGGCACACTCAGATTTCCTGCTGTCTTAGAGACTCTAGAATGCAAGAGTGTGCTTCTTGCTCTAAAGCAGAGTGTGATCCATAGATGAGAACTATGCTGTGTTTTTCACTTCAGAAATGGAGTTAAATCCCAGGCTCAGAGTCTTCCTACAAGCAAGAATTCGTTTCAGGTAAGGACAGTCAGTTTTCTGCTCAAACGAACTACATCGTTCACGATGCTGACACGTTTCTCAATTTACCTGACAAGCATTGGATGTTAGAGGACCAGTGCTTTGTATCAGTTTCAGAAGAAGAGTTGGACTATATAATGTCCGTATATGTTGGAAACACCGTTCTTTTGTTCTCAGCACACTCACGTTTCCTGCTGTATTAGAGACTCTAGAAATCAAGAGAGTGCTTCTCGCTCTAAAGCAGAGTGTGATCCATGGATGAAAACTATGCTGTTTGTTTCCCATCAGAAAAGTAGTTAAATCCCAGGCTCTATGTCTTCGTACAAGCAAGACTTCGTTTCAGGTAAGGGCAGTCAGTTTTCTGCTCAAACGAACTACATCCTTCACGATGCTCACACGTTTCTCATCTTAACTGACAAGCATTGGATGTTAGAGGACCAGTGCTTTGTATCAGTTTCAGAAGAAGAGTTGGACTATATAATGTCCGTATGTGTAGGAAACACCGTTCTTTTGTTCTCTGCACACTCACGTTTCCTGCTTTCTTAGAGACTAGAGAAAGCAAGAGAGTGCTTCTCGCTCTAAAGCAGAGTGTGATGCATGGATGAGAACACTGCTGTGTGTTTCCCTTCAGAAATGGAGTTAAATCCCAGGCTCTGAGTCTTCCTACAAGCAAGACTTCGTTTCAGGTAAGGGCAGTCACTTTTCAGCTCAAACGAACTACATCGATCACTGAGCTCACACGTTTCTCATCTTAACAGACAAGCATTGGATGTTAGAGGACCAGTGCTTTGTAGCAGTTTCAGAAGCAGAGTTGGACTAGATATGGTCCGTATGTGTACGAAACACCGTTCTTTTGTTCTCAGCACACTCACGTTTCCTGCTGTCTTAGAGACTCTAGAAAGCAAGAGCGTGCTTCTTGTTCTAAAGCAGATTGTGATCAATGGATGAGATAATGCTGTGTGTTTCACTTCAGAAATGGGGTTATTTTCCATGCTCTGTGTCTCCCTACAAGCATGATTTTGTTTAAGGTAAGGGCAGTCACTTTTCTGCTCAAACGAACTACATCGTTCACTGAGCTCACACGTATCTCATCTTAACAGACAAGCATTGGATGTTAGAGGACCAGTGCATTGTATCAGTTTCAGAAGCAGAGTTGGACTATATAATGTCCGTATGTGTAGGAAACACCGTTATTTTGTTCTCAGCACACTCACGTTTCATGCTGACTTAGAGAGTCTAGAAAGCAAGAGCGTGCTTCTCGCTCTAAAGCAGACTGTGATCCATGGATGAGAACTATGCTGTGTGTTTGCCTTCAGAAATGGAGTTAAATCCCAGGCTCTGAGTCTTCCTACAAGCAAGACTTCATTTCAGGTAATGGCAGTCTCTTTTCTGCTCAAACGAACTACATCATTCACTGAGCTCACACGTTTCTCATATAACAGACAAGCATTGGATGTTAGAGGACCAGTGCTTTGTATCAGTTTCAGAAGCAGAGTTGGACTAGATATGGTCCGTAAGTGTAGGAAACACCGTTCTTTTGTTCTCAGCACACTCACGTTTCCTGCTGTCTTAGAGACTCTAGAAAGCAAGAGCGTGCTTCTTGTTCTAAAGCAGACTGTGATCAATCGATGATTACAGTGCTGTGTGTTTTACTTCAGAAATGGAGGTAAATCCCTGGCTCTGAGTCTTCCTACAAGCAAGACTTCAATTCAGGTAAGGGCAGTCACTTTTCTGCTCAAATGTACTACATCATACACGAAGCTCACACGTTTCTCATCTTAATTGACATGCATTGGATGTTAGAGGACCAGTGCTTTGTATCAGTTTCAGAAGAAGAGTTGGACTAGATATGGTCCATATGTGTAGGAAACACCGTTCTTTTGTTCTGGGCACACTCAGATTTCCTGCTGTATTAGAGACTCTAGAAAGCAAGAGTGTGCTTCTCGCTCTAAAGCAGACTGTGATCCATGGATGAGAACTATGCTGTATGTTTGCCTTCAGAAATGGAGTTAAATCCCAGTCTCTGAGTCTTCCTACAAGCAAGACTTCGTTTCAGGTAAGGGCAGGCACTTTTCTGCTCAAACGAACTACATCATTCACTGAGCTCACACGTTTCTCATCTTAACTGACAAGCATTGGATGTTAGAGGGTCAGTGCTTTGTATCAGTTTCAGAAGTAGATTTGGACTAGATATGGTCCATATGTGCAGGAAACACCGTTCTTTTGTTCTGGGCACACTCAGATTTCCTGCTGTCTTAGAGACTAAAGAAAGCAAGAGCGTGCTTCTTGCTCTAAAGCAGAGTGTGATCCATGGATGAGAACTATGCTGTGTGTTTCCCTTCAGAAATGGAGTTAAATCCCAGGCTCTGTGTCTTCCTACAAGCAAGACTTCGTTTCGGGTCAGGGCAGTCACTTTTCAGCTCAAACGAACTACATCGTTCACTGAGCTCACACGTTTCTCATCTTAACACACAAGCATTGGATGTTAGAGGACCAGTGCTTTGTATCAGTTTAAGAAGCAGAGTTGGACTAGATATGGTCCGTATGGGTAGGAAACACCGTTCTTTGTTCTCAGCACACTCAGGTTTCCTGCTGTCTTAGAGACTCTAGAAAGCAAGAGCGTGCTTCTTCTTCTAAAGCAGAGTGTGATCAATGGATGAGACAATGCTGTGTGTTTCACTTAAGAAATGGAGTTAAATCCCATGCTCTGAGTCTCCGTACAAGCAAGATTTCGTTTCAGGTAAGGGCAGTCAATTATTGCTCAAAGAAACTACATCGTTCACGAAGCTCACACGTTTCTCATCTTAACTGAGTAGCATTGGATGTTAGAGGACCAGTGCATTGTATCAGTTTAGGAAGAAGATTTGGACTACATATATTCAGTATGTGTAGGAAACACCGTTCTTTTGTTCTGGGCACACTCAGATTTCCTGCTGTAATAGAGATTCTAGAAAGCAAGATCGTGCTTCTTGCTCTAAAGCAGAGTGTGATCCATGGATGAGAACTATGCTGTGTGTTTCCCTTCAGAAATGGACTTAAATCCCAGGCTCTGTGTCTTACTACAAGCAAGACTTCGTTTCAGGTAAGGGCAGTCACTTTTCAGTTCAAAAAACTACATCATTCACAAAGCTCACACGTTTCTCATCTTAACTGACAAGCATTGGATGTTAGAGGACCAGTGCATTCTATCAGTTTCAGAAGAAGATTTGGACTACATATAATCTGTATGTGTAGGAAACACAGTTCATTTGTTCTGGGCACACTCAGATTTCCTGCTGTCTTAGAGACTCTAGAATGCAAGAGTGTGCTTCTTGCTCTAAAGCAGAGTGTGATCCATAGATGAGAACTATGCTGTGTTTTTCACTTCAGAAATGGAGTTAAATCCCAGGCTCAGAGTCTTCCTACAAGCAAGAATTCTTTTCTGGTAAGGGCAGTCAGTTTTCTGCTCAAACGAACTACATCGTTCACGATGCTGACACGTTTCTCAATTTACCTGACAAGCATTGGATGTTAGAGGACGAGTGCTTTGTATCAGTTTCAGAAGAAGAGTTGGACTATATAATGTCCGTATGTGTTGGAAACACCGTTCTTTTGTTCTCAGCACACTCACGTTTCCTGCTGTATTAGAGACTCTAGAAATCAAGAGAGTGCTTCTCGCTCTAAAGCAAGGTGTGATCCATGGATGAAAACTATGCTGTTTGTTTCCCTTCAGAAAAGTAGTTAAATCCCAGGCTCTATGTCTTCGTACAAGCAAGACTTCCTTTCAGGTAAGGGCAGTCAGTTTTCTGCTCAAACGAACTACATCGTTCACTGAGCTCACACGTTTCTCATCTTAACAGACAAGCATTGGATGTTAGAGGACCAGTGCTTTGTATCAGTTTCAGAAGCAGAGTTGGACTAGATATGGTCCGTATGTGTAGGAAACACCGTTCTTTTGTTCTCAGCACACTCACGTTTCCTGCTGTCTTAGAGACTCTAGAAAGCAAGAGCGTGCTTCTTGTTCTAAAGCAGAGTGTGATCAATGGATGAGATAATGCTGTGTGTTTCACTTCAGAAATGGGGTTATTTTCCATGCTCTGTGTCTCCCTACAAGCATGACTTTGTTTAAGGAAAGGGCAGTCACTTTTCTGCTCAAACGAACTACATCGTTCACTGAGCTCACACGTTTCTCATCTTAACAGACAAGCATTGGATGTTAGAGGACCAGTGCATTGTATCAGTTTCAGAAGCAGAGTTGGACTATATAATGTCCGTATGTGTAGGAAACACCGTTATTTTGTTCTCAGCACACTCACGTTTCATGCTGTCTTAGAGAGTCTAGAAAGCAAGAGCGTGCTTCTCGCTCTAAAGCAGACTGTGATCCATGGATGAGAACTATGCTGTGTGTTTGCCTTCAGAAATGGAGTTAAATCCCAGGCTCTGAGTCTTCCTACAAGCAAGACTTCGTTTCAGGTAAGGGCAGTCACTTTTCTGCTCAAACGAACTACATCATTCACTGAGCTCACACGTTTCTCATATAACAGACAAGCATTGGATGTTAGAGGACCAGTGCTTTGTATCAGTTTCAGAAGCAGAGTTGGACTAGATATGGTCCGTAAGTGTAGGAAACACCGTTCTTTTGTTCTCAGCACACTCACGTTTCCTGCTGTCTTAGAGACTCTAGAAAGCAAGAGCGTGCTTCTTGTTCTAAAGCAGACTGTGATCAATCGATGATTACAGTGCTGTGTGTTTTACTTCAGAAATGGAGGTAAATCCCTGGCTCTGAGTCTTCCTACAAGCAAGACTTCAATTCAGGTAAGGGCAGTCACTTTTCTGCTCAAATGTACTACATCATACACGAAGCTCACACGTTTCTCATCTTAATTGACAAGCATTGGATGTTAGAGGACCAGTGCTTTGTATCAGTTTCAGAAGAAGAGTTGGACTAGATATGGTCCATATGTGTAGGAAACACCGTTCTTTGGTTCTCAGCACACTCACGTTTCCTGCTGTCTCAGAGACTCTAGAAAGCAAGAGCGTGCTTCTTGTTCTAAAGCAGAGTGTGATCAATGGATGAGACAATGCTGTGTGTTTCATTTCAGAAATGGAGTTAAATCCCAGGCTCTGAGTCTCCCTACAAGCAAGAATTCATTTCAGGTAAGTGCAGTCACTTTTCTGCTCAAAGGAACTACATCGTTCACGAAGATCACACGTTTCTCATCTTAACTGACAAGCATTGGATGTTAGACGGTCAGTGCTTTGTATCAGTTTCAGAAGCAGATTTGGACTACATATGGTTCATATGTGTAGGAAACACCGTTCTTTTGTTCTGGGCACACTCAGATTTCCTGCTGTATTAGAGACTCTAGAAAGCTAGAGTGTGCTTCTTGCTCTAAAGCAGAGTGTGATCCATGGATGAGAACTATGTTGTGTGTTTCCCTTCAGAAATGGACTTAAATCCCAGGCTCTGTGTCTTACTACAAGCAAGACTTCGTTTCAGGTAAGGGCAGTCACTTTTCAGTTCAAAAAACTACATCATTCACAAAGCTCACACGTTTCTCATCTTAACTGACAAGCATTGGATGTTAGAGGACCAGTGCATTCTATCAGTTTCAGAAGAAGATTTGGACTACATATAATCCGTATGTGTAGGAAACACAGTTCATTTGTTCTGGGCACACTCAGATTTCCTGCTGTCTTAGAGACTCTAGAATGCAAGAGTGTGCTTCTTGCTCTAAAGCAGAGTGTGATCCATAGATGAGAACTATGCTGTGTTTTTCACTTCAGAAATGGAGTTAAATCCCAGGCTCAGAGTCTTCCTACAAGCAAGAATTCGTTTCAGGTAAGGACAGTCAGTTTTCTGCTCAAACGAACTACATCGTTCACGATGCTGACACGTTTCTCAATTTACCTGACAAGCATTGGATGTTAGAGGACCAGTGCTTTGTATCAGTTTCAGAAGAAGAGTTGGACTATATAATGTCCGTATATGTTGGAAACACCGTTCTTTTGTTCTCAGCACACTCACGTTTCCTGCTGTATTAGAGACTCTAGAAATCAAGAGAGTGCTTCTCGCTCTAAAGCAGAGTGTGATCCATGGATGAAAACTATGCTGTTTGTTTCCCATCAGAAAAGTAGTTAAATCCCAGGCTCTATGTCTTCGTACAAGCAAGACTTCGTTTCAGGTAAGGGCAGTCAGTTTTCTGCTCAAACGAACTACATCCTTCACGATGCTCACACGTTTTTCATCTTAACTGACAAGCATTGGATGTTAGAGGACCAGTGCTTTGTATCAGTTTCAGAAGAAGAGTTGGACTATATAATGTCCGTATGTGTAGGAAACACCGTTCTTTTGTTCTGGGCACACTCAGATTTCCTGCTGTATTAGAGACTCTAGAAAGCTAGAGTGTGCTTCTTGCTCTAAAGCAGAGTGTGATCCATTGATGAGAACTATGTTGTGTGTTTCCCTTCAGAAATGGACTTAAATCCCAGGCTCTGTGTCTTACTACAAGCAAGACTTCGTTTCAGGTAAGGGCAGTCACTTTTCAGTTCAAAAAACTACATCATTCACAAAGCTCACACGTTTCTCATCTTAACTGACAAGCATTGGATGTTAGAGGACCAGTGCATTCTATCAGTTTCAGAAGAAGATTTGGACTACATATAATCCGTATGTGTAGGAAACACAGTTCATTTGTTCTGGGCACACTCAGATTTCCTGCTGTCTTAGAGACTCTAGAATGCAAGAGTGTGCTTCTTGCTCTAAAGCAGAGTGTGATCCATAGATGAGAACTATGCTGTGTTTTTCACTTCAGAAATGGAGTTAAATCCCAGGCTCAGAGTCTTCCTACAAGCAAGAATTCGTTTCAGGTAAGGACAGTCAGTTTTCTGCTCAAACGAACTACATCGTTCACGATGCTGACACGTTTCTCAATTTACCTGACAAGCATTGGATGTTAGAGGACCAGTGCTTTGTATCAGTTTCAGAAGAAGAGTTGGACTATATAATGTCCGTATATGTTGGAAACACCGTTCTTTTGTTCTCAGCACACTCACGTTTCCTGCTGTATTAGAGACTCTAGAAATCAAGAGAGTGCTTCTCGCTCTAAAGCAGAGTGTGATCCATGGATGAAAACTATGCTGTTTGTTTCCCATCAGAAAAGTAGTTAAATCCCAGGCTCTATGTCTTCGTACAAGCAAGACTTCGTTTCAGGTAAGGGCAGTCAGTTTTCTGCTCAAACGAACTACATCCTTCACGATGCTCACACGTTTCTCATCTTAACTGACAAGCATTGGATGTTAGAGGACCAGTGCTTTGTATCAGTTTCAGAAGAAGAGTTGGACTATATAATGTCCGTATGTGTAGGAAACACCGTTCTTTTGTTCTCTGCACACTCACGTTTCCTGCTTTCTTAGAGACTAGAGAAAGCAAGAGAGTGCTTCTCGCTCTAAAGCAGAGTGTGATGCATGGATGAGAACACTGCTGTGTGTTTCCCTTCAGAAATGGAGTTAAATCCCAGGCTCTGAGTCTTCCTACAAGCAAGACTTCGTTTCAGGTAAGGGCAGTCACTTTTCAGCTCAAACGAACTACATCGATCACTGAGCTCACACGTTTCTCATCTTAACAGACAAGCATTGGATGTTAGAGGACCAGTGCTTTGTAGCAGTTTCAGAAGCAGAGTTGGACTAGATATGGTCCGTATGTGTACGAAACACCGTTCTTTTGTTCTCAGCACACTCACGTTTCCTGCTGTCTTAGAGACTCTAGAAAGCAAGAGCGTGCTTCTTGTTCTAAAGCAGATTGTGATCAATGGATGAGATAATGCTGTGTGTTTCACTTCAGAAATGGGGTTATTTTCCATGCTCTGTGTCTCCCTACAAGCATGATTTTGTTTAAGGTAAGGGCAGTCACTTTTCTGCTCAAACGAACTACATCGTTCACTGAGCTCACACGTATCTCATCTTAACAGACAAGCATTGGATGTTAGAGGACCAGTGCATTGTATCAGTTTCAGAAGCAGAGTTGGACTATATAATGTCCGTATGTGTAGGAAACACCGTTATTTTGTTCTCAGCACACTCACGTTTCATGCTGACTTAGAGAGTCTAGAAAGCAAGAGCGTGCTTCTCGCTCTAAAGCAGACTGTGATCCATGGATGAGAACTATGCTGTGTGTTTGCCTTCAGAAATGGAGTTAAATCCCAGGCTCTGAGTCTTCCTACAAGCAAGACTTCATTTCAGGTAAGGGCCGTCACTTTTCTGCTCAAACGAACTACATCATTCACTGAGCTCACACGTTTCTCATATAACAGACAAGCATTGGATGTTAGAGGACCAGTGCTTTGTATCAGTTTCAGAAGCAGAGTTGGACTAGATATGGTCCGTAAGTGTAGGAAACACCGTTCTTTTGTTCTCAGCACACTCACGTTTCCTGCTGTCTTAGAGACTCTAGAAAGCAAGAGCGTGCTTCTTGTTCTAAAGCAGACTGTGACCAATCGATGATTACAGTGCTGTGTGTTTTACTTCAGAAATGGAGTTAAATCCCAGGCTCTGAGTCTTCCTACAAGCAAGACTTCAATTCAGGTAAGGGCAGTCACTTTTCTGCTCAAATGTACTACATCATACACGAAGCTCACACGTTTCTCATCTTAATTGACAAGCATTGGATGTTAGAGGACCAGTGCTTTGTATCAGTTTCAGAAGAGTTGGACTAGATATGGTCCATATGTGTACGAAACACCGTTCTTTTGTTCTGGGCACCCTCAGATTTCCGGCTGTATTAGAGACTCTAGAAAGCAAGAGTGTGCTTCTCGCTCTAAAGCAGACTGTGATCCATGGATGAGAACTATGCTGTATGTTTGCCTTCAGAAATGGAGTTAAATCCCAGTCTCTGAGTCTTCCTACAAGCAAGACTTCGTTTCAGGTAAGGGCAGGCACTTTTCTGCTCAAACGAACTACATCATTCACTGAGCTCACACGTTTCTCATCTTAACTGACAAGCATTGGATGTTAGAGGGTCAGTGCTTTGTATCAGTTTCAGAAGTAGATTTGGACTAGATATGGTCCATATGTGCAGGAAACACCTTTCTTTTGTTCTGGGCACACTCAGATTTCCTGCTGTCTTAGAGACTCTAGAAAGCAAGAGCGTGCTTCTTGCTCTAAAGCAGAGTGTGATCCATGGATGAGAACTATGCTGTGTGTTTCCCTTCAGAAATGGAGTTAAATCCCAGGCTCTGTGTCTTCCTACAAGCAAGACTTCGTTTCGGGTCAGGGCAGTCACTTTTCAGCTCAAACGAACTACATCGTTCACTGAGCTCACACGTTTCTCATCTTAACACACAAGCATTGGATGTTAGAGGACCAGTGCTTTGTATCAGTTTAAGAAGCAGAGTTGGACTAGATATGGTCCGTATGTGTAGGAAACACCGTTCTTTGTTCTCAGCACACTCAGGTTTCCTGCTGTCTTAGAGACTCTAGAAAGCAAGAGCGTGCTTCTTGTTCTAAAGCAGAGTGTGATCAATGGATGAGACAATGCTGTGTGTTTCATTTCAGAAATGGAGTTAAATCCCAGGCTCTGAGTCTCCCTACAAGCAAGAATTCATTTCAGGTAAGTGCAGTCACTTTTCTGCTCAAAGGAACTACATCGTTCACGAAGATCACACGTTTCTCATCTTAACTGACAAGCATTGGATGTTAGAGGGTCAGTGCTTTGTATCAGTTTCAGAAGCAGATTTGGACTACATATGGTTCATATGTGTAGGAAACACCGTTCTTTTGTTCTGGGCACACTCAGATTTCCTGCTGTATTAGAGACTCTAGAAATCAAGAGAGTGCTTCTCGCTCTAAAGCAGAGTGTGATCCATGGATGAAAACTATGCTGTTTGTTTCCCTTCAGAAAAGTAGTTAAATCCCAGGCTCTAAGTCTTCGTACAAGCAAGACTTCGTTTCAGGTAAGGGCAGTCAGTTTTCTGCTCAAACGAACTACATCCTTCACGATGCTCACACGTTTCTCATCTTAACTGACAAGCATTGGATGTTAGAGGACCAGTGCTTTGTATCAGTTTCAGAAGAAGAGTTGGACTATATAATGTCCGTATGTGTAGGAAACACCGTTCTTTTGTTCTCTGCACACTCACGTTTCCTGCTGTCTTAGAGACTAGAGAAAGCAAGAGCGTGCTTCTCGCTCTAAATCAGAGTGTGATGCATGGATGAGAACACTGCTGTGTGTTTCCCTCACAAATGGCGTTAAATCCCAGGCTCTGGGTCTTCCTACAAGCAAGACTTCGTTTCAGGTAAGGGCAGTCACTTTTCAGCTCAAACGAACTACATCGTTCACTGAGCTCACACGTTTCTCATCTTAACAGACAAGCATTGGATGTTAGAGGACCAGTGCTTTGTATCAGTTTCAGAAGCAGAGTTGGACTAGATATGTTCCGTATGTGTAGGAAACACCGTTCTTTTGTTCTCAGCACACTCACGTTTCCTGCTGTCTTAGAGACTCTAGAAAGCAAGAGCGTGCTTCTTGTTCTAAAGCAGAGTGTGATCAATGGATGAGATAATGCTGTGTGTTTCACTTCAGAAATGGGGTTATTTTCCATGCTCTGTGTCTCCCTACAAGCATGACTTTGTTTAAGGAAAGGGCAGTCACTTTTCTGCTCAAACGAACTACATCGTTCACTGAGCTCACACGTTTCTCATCTTAACAGACAAGCATTGGATGTTAGAGGACCAGTGCATTGTATCAGTTTCAGAAGCAGAGTTGCACTATATAATGTCCGTATGTGTAGGAAACACCGTTATTTTGTTCTCAGCACACTCACGTTTCATGCTGTCTTAGAGAGTCTAGAAAGCAAGAGCGTGCTTCTCGCTCTAAAGCAGACTGTGATCCATGGATGAGAACTATGCTGTGTGTTTGCCTTCAGAAATGGAGTTAAATCCCAGGCTCTGAGTCTTCCTACAAGCAAGACTTCGTTTCAGGTAAGGGCAGTCACTTTTCTGCTCAAACGAACTACATCATTCACTGAGCTCACACGTTTCTCATATAACAGACAAGCATTGGATGTTAGAGGACCAGTGCTTTGTATCAGTTTCAGAAGCAGAGTTGGACTAGATATGGTCCGTAAGTGTAGGAAACACCGTTCTTTTGTTCTCAGCACACTCACGTTTCCTGCTGTCTTAGAGACTCTAGAAAGCAAGAGCGTGCTTCTTGTTCTAAAGCAGACTGTGATCAATCGATGATTACAGTGCTGTGTGTTTTACTTCAGAAATGGAGGTAAATCCCTGGCTCTGAGTCTTCCTACAAGCAAGACTTCAATTCAGGTAAGGGCAGTCACTTTTCTGCTCAAATGTACTACATCATACACGAAGCTCACACGTTTCTCATCTTAATTGACATGCATTGGATGTTAGAGGACCAGTGCTTTGTATCAGTTTCAGAAGAAGAGTTGGACTACATATGGTCCATATGTGTAGGAAACACCGTTCTTTTGTTCTGGGCACACTCAGATTTCCTGCTGTATTAGAGACTCTAGAAAGCAAGAGTGTGCTTCTCGCTCTAAAGCAGACTGTGATCCATGGATGAGAACTATGCTGTATGTTTGCCTTCAGAAATGGAGTTAAATCCCAGTCTCTGAGTCTTCCTACAAGCAAGACTTCGTTTCAGGTAAGGGCAGGCACTTTTCTGCTCAAACGAACTACATCATTCACTGAGCTCACACGTTTCTCATCTTAACTGACAAGCATTGGATGTTAGAGGGTCAGTGCTTTGTATCAGTTTCAGAAGTAGATTTGGACTAGATATGGTCCATATGTGCAGGAAACACCGTTCTTTTGTTCTGGGCACACTCAGATTTCCTGCTGTCTTAGAGACTAAAGAAAGCAAGAGCGTGCTTCTTGCTCTAAAGCAGAGTGTGATCCATGGATGAGAACTATGCTGTGTGTTTCCCTTCAGAAATGGAGTTAAATCCCAGGCTCTGTGTCTTCCTACAAGCAAGACTTCGTTTCGGGTCAGGGCAGTCACTTTTCAGCTCAAACGAACTACATCGTTCACTGAGCTCACACGTTTCTCATCTTAACACACAAGCATTGGATGTTAGAGGACCAGTGCTTTGTATCAGTTTAAGAAGCAGAGTTGGACTAGATATGGTCCGTATGGGTAGGAAACAACGTTCTTTGTTCTCAGCACACTCAGGTTTCCTGCTGTCTTAGAGACTCTAGAAAGCAAGAGCGTGCTTCTTCTTCTAAAGCAGAGTGTGATCAATGGATGAGACAATGCTGTGTGTTTCACTTAAGAAATGGAGTTAAATCCCATGCTCTGAGTCTCCGTACAAGCAAGATTTCGTTTCAGGTAAGGGCAGTCAATTATTGCTCAAAGAAACTACATCGTTCACGAAGCTCACACGTTTCTCATCTTAACTGAGTAGCATTGGATGTTAGAGGACCAGTGCATTGTATCAGTTTAGGAAGAAGATTTGGACTACATATATTCAGTATGTGTAGGAAACACCGTTCTTTTGTTCTGGGCACACTCAGATTTCCTGCTGTATTAGAGATTCTAGAAAGCAAGATCGTGCTTCTTGCTCTAAAGCAGAGTGTGATCCATGGATGAGAACTATGCTGTGTGTTTCCCTTCAGAAATGGACTTAAATCCCAGGCTCTGTGTCTTACTACAAGCAAGACTTCGTTTCAGGTAAGGGCAGTCACTTTTCAGTTCAAAAAACTACATCATTCACAAAGCTCACACGTTTCTCATCTTAACTGACAAGCATTGGATGTTAGAGGACCAGTGCATTCTATCAGTTTCAGAAGAAGATTTGGACTACATATAATCTGTATGTGTAGGAAACACAATTCATTTGTTCTGGGCACACTCAGATTTCCTGCTGTCTTAGAGACTCTAGAATGCAAGAGTGTGCTTCTTGCTCTAAAGCAGACTGTGATCCATGGATGAGAACTATGCTGTATGTTTGCCTTCAGAAATGGAGTTAAATCCCAGTCTCTGAGTCTTCCTACAAGCAAGACTTCGTTTCAGGTAAGGGCAGGCACTTTTCTGCTCAAACGAACTACATCATTCACTGAGCTCACACGTTTCTCATCTTAACTGACAAGCATTGGATGTTAGAGGGTCAGTGCTTTGTATCAGTTTCAGAAGTAGATTTGGACTAGATATGGTCCATATGTGCAGGAAACACCGTTCTTTTGTTCTGGGCACACTCAGATTTCCTGCTGTCTTAGAGACTAAAGAAAGCAAGAGCGTGCTTCTTGCTCTAAAGCAGAGTGTGATCCCTGGATGAGAACTATGCTGTGTGTTTCCCTTCAGAAATGGAGTTAAATCCCAGGCTCTGTGTCTTCCTACAAGCAAGACTTCGTTTCGGGTCAGGGCAGTCACTTTTCAGCTCAAACGAACTACATCGTTCACTGAGCTCACACGTTTCTCATCTTAACACACAAGCATTGGATGTTAGAGGACCAGTGCTTTGTATCAGTTTAAGAAGCAGAGTTGGACTAGATATGGTCCGTATGGGTAGGAAACACCGTTCTTTGTTCTCAGCACACTCAGGTTTCCTGCTGTCTTAGAGACTCTAGAAAGCAAGAGCGTGCTTCTTCTTCTAAAGCAGAGTGTGATCAATGGATGAGACAATGCTGTGTGTTTCACTTAAGAAATGGAGTTAAATCCCATGCTCTGAGTCTCCGTACAAGCAAGATTTCGTTTCAGGTAAGGGCAGTCAATTATTGCTCAAAGAAACTACATCGTTCACGAAGCTCACACGTTTCTCATCTTAACTGAGTAGCATTGGATGTTAGAGGACCAGTGCATTGTATCAGTTTAGGAAGAAGATTTGGACTACATATATTCAGTATGTGTAGGAAACACCGTTCTTTTGTTCTGGGCACACTCAGATTTCCTGCTGTATTAGAGATTCTAGAAAGCAAGATCGTGCTTCTTGCTCTAAAGCAGAGTGTGATCCATGGATGAGAACTATGCTGTGTGTTTCCCTTCAGAAATGGACTTAAATCCCAGGCTCTGTGTCTTACTACAAGCAAGACTTCGTTTCAGGTAAGGGCAGTCACTTTTCAGTTCAAAAAACTACATCATTCACAAAGCTCACACGTTTCTCATCTTAACTGACAAGCATTGGATGTTAGAGGACCAGTGCATTCTATCAGTTTCAGAAGAAGATTTGGACTACATATAATCTGTATGTGTAGGAAACACAGTTCATTTGTTCTGGGCACACTCAGATTTCCTGCTGTCTTAGAGACTCTAGAATGCAAGAGTGTGCTTCTTGCTCTAAAGCAGAGTGTGATCCATAGATGAGAACTATGCTGTGTTTTTCACTTCAGAAATGGAGTTAAATCCCAGGCTCAGAGTCTTCCTACAAGCAAGAATTCTTTTCTGGTAAGGGCAGTCAGTTTTCTGCTCAAACGAACTACATCGTTCACGATGCTGACACGTTTCTCAATTTACCTGACAAGCATTGGATGTTAGAGGACGAGTGCTTTGTATCAGTTTCAGAAGAAGAGTTGGACTATATAATGTCCGTATGTGTTGGAAACACCGTTCTTTTGTTCTCAGCACACTCACGTTTCCTGCTGTATTAGAGACTCTAGAAATCAAGAGAGTGCTTCTCGCTCTAAAGCAGAGTGTGATCCATGGATGAAAACTATGCTGTTTGTTTCCCTTCAGAAAAGTAGTTAAATCCCAGGCTCTATGTCTTCGTACAAGCAAGACTTCGTTTCAGGTAAGGGCAGTCAGTTTTCTGCTCAAACGAACTACATCCTTCACGATGCTCACACGTTTCTCATCTTAACTGACAAGCATTGGATGTTAGAGGACCAGTGCTTTGTATCAGTTTCAGAAGAAGAGTTGGACTATATAATGTCCGTATGTGTAGGAAACACCGTTCTTTTGTTCTCTGCACACTCACGTTTCCTGCTGTCTTAGAGACTAGAGAAAGCAAGAGCGTGCTTCTCGCTCTAAATCAGAGTGTGATGCATGGATGAGAACACTGCTGTGTGTTTCCCTTCACAAATGGCGTTAAATCCCAGGCTCTGAGTCTTCCTACAAGCAAGACTTCGTTTCAGGTAAGGGCAGTCACTTTTCAGCTCAAACGAACTACATCGTTCACTGAGCTCACACGTTTCTCATCTTAACAGACAAGCATTGGATGTTAGAGGACCAGTGCTTTGTATCAGTTTCAGAAGCAGAGTTGGACTAGATATGGTCCGTATGTGTAGGAAACACCGTTCTTTTGTTCTCAGCACACTCACGTTTCCTGCTGTCTTAGAGACTCTAGAAAGCAAGAGCGTGCTTCTTGTTCTAAAGCAGAGTGTGATCAATGGATGAGATAATGCTGTGTGTTTCACTTCAGAAATGGGGTTATTTTCCATGCTCTGTGTCTCCCTACAAGCATGACTTTGTTTAAGGAAAGGGCAGTCACTTTTCTGCTCAAACGAACTACATCGTTCACTGAGCTCACACGTTTCTCATCTTAACAGACAAGCATTGGATGTTAGAGGACCAGTGCATTGTATCAGTTTCAGAAGCAGAGTTGGACTATATAATGTCCGTATGTGTAGGAAACACCGTTATTTTGTTCTCAGCACACTCACGTTTCATGCTGTCTTAGAGAGTCTAGAAAGCAAGAGCGTGCTTCTCGCTCTAAAGCAGACTGTGATCCATGGATGAGAACTATGCTGTGTGTTTGCCTTCAGAAATGGAGTTAAATCCCAGGCTCTGAGTCTTCCTACAAGCAAGACTTCGTTTCAGGTAAGGGCAGTCACTTTTCTGCTCAAACGAACTACATCATTCACTGAGCTCACACGTTTCTCATATAACAGACAAGCATTGGATGTTAGAGGACCAGTGCTTTGTATCAGTTTCAGAAGCAGAGTTGGACTAGATATGGTCCGTAAGTGTAGGAAACACCGTTCTTTTGTTCTCAGCACACTCACGTTTCCTGCTGTCTTAGAGACTCTAGAAAGCAAGAGCGTGCTTCTTGTTCTAAAGCAGACTGTGATCAATCGATGATTACAGTGCTGTGTGTTTTACTTCAGAAATGGAGGTAAATCCCTGGCTCTGAGTCTTCCTACAAGCAAGACTTCAATTCAGGTAAGGGCAGTCACTTTTCTGCTCAAATGTACTACATCATACACGAAGCTCACACGTTTCTCATCTTAATTGACAAGCATTGGATGTTAGAGGACCAGTGCTTTGTATCAGTTTCAGAAGAAGAGTTGGACTAGATATGGTCCATATGTGTAGGAAACACCGTTCTTTGGTTCTCAGCACACTCACGTTTCCTGCTGTCTCAGAGACTCTAGAAAGCAAGAGCGTGCTTCTTGTTCTAAAGCAGAGTGTGATCAATGGATGAGACAATGCTGTGTGTTTCATTTCAGAAATGGAGTTAAATCCCAGGCTCTGAGTCTCCCTACAAGCAAGAATTCATTTCAGGTAAGTGCAGTCACTTTTCTGCTCAAAGGAACTACATCGTTCACGAAGATCACACGTTTCTCATCTTAACTGACAAGCATTGGATGTTAGAGGGTCAGTGCTTTGTATCAGTTTCAGAAGCAGATTTGGACTACATATGGTTCATATGTGTAGGAAACACCGTTCTTTTGTTCTGGGCACACTCAGATTTCCTGCTGTATTAGAGACTCTAGAAAGCTAGAGTGTGCTTCTTGCTCTAAAGCAGAGTGTGATCCATGGATGAGAACTATGTTGTGTGTTTCCCTTCAGAAATGGACTTAAATCCCAGGCTCTGTGTCTTACTACAAGCAAGACTTCGTTTCAGGTAAGGGCAGTCACTTTTCAGTTCAAAAAACTACATCATTCACAAAGCTCACACGTTTCTCATCTTAACTGACAAGCATTGGATGTTAGAGGACCAGTGCATTCTATCAGTTTCAGAAGAAGATTTGGACTACATATAATCCGTATGTGTAGGAAACACAGTTCATTTGTTCTGGGCACACTCAGATTTCCTGCTGTCTTAGAGACTCTAGAATGCAAGAGTGTGCTTCTTGCTCTAAAGCAGAGTGTGATCCATAGATGAGAACTATGCTGTGTTTTTCACTTCAGAAATGGAGTTAAATCCCAGGCTCAGAGTCTTCCTACAAGCAAGAATTCGTTTCAGGTAAGGACAGTCAGTTTTCTGCTCAAACGAACTACATCGTTCACGATGCTGACACGTTTCTCAATTTACCTGACAAGCATTGGATGTTAGAGGACCAGTGCTTTGTATCAGTTTCAGAAGAAGAGTTGGACTATATAATGTCCGTATATGTTGGAAACACCGTTCTTTTGTTCTCAGCACACTCACGTTTCCTGCTGTATTAGAGACTCTAGAAATCAAGAGAGTGCTTCTCGCTCTAAAGCAGAGTGTGATCCATGGATGAAAACTATGCTGTTTGTTTCCCATCAGAAAAGTAGTTAAATCCCAGGCTCTATGTCTTCGTACAAGCAAGACTTCGTTTCAGGTAAGGGCAGTCAGTTTTCTGCTCAAACGAACTACATCCTTCACGATGCTCACACGTTTCTCATCTTAACTGACAAGCATTGGATGTTAGAGGACCAGTGCTTTGTATCAGTTTCAGAAGAAGAGTTGGACTATATAATGTCCGTATGTGTAGGAAACACCGTTCTTTTGTTCTCTGCACACTCACGTTTCCTGCTTTCTTAGAGACTAGAGAAAGCAAGAGCGTGCTTCTCGCTCTAAAGCAGAGTGTGATGCATGGATGAGAACACTGCTGTGTGTTTCCCTTCAGAAATGGAGTTAAATCCCAGGCTCTGAGTCTTCCTACAAGCAAGACTTCGTTTCAGGTAAGGGCAGTCACTTTTCAGCTCAAACGAACTACATCGTTCACTGAGCTCACACGTTTCTCATCTTAACAGACAAGCATTGGATGTTAGAGGACCAGTGCTTTGTAGCAGTTTCAGAAGCAGAGTTGGACTAGATATGGTCCGTATGTGTACGAAACACCGTTCTTTTGTTCTCAGCACACTCACGTTTCCTGCTGTCTTAGAGACTCTAGAAAGCAAGAGCGTGCTTCTTGTTCTAAAGCAGATTGTGATCAATGGATGAGATAATGCTGTGTGTTTCACTTCAGAAATGGGGTTATTTTCCATGCTCTGTGTCTCCCTACAAGCATGACTTTGTTTAAGGTAAGGGCAGTCACTTTTCTGCTCAAACGAACTACATCGTTCACTGAGCTCACACGTATCTCATCTTAACAGACAAGCATTGGATGTTAGAGGACCAGTGCATTGTATCAGTTTCAGAAGCAGAGTTGGACTATATAATGTCCGTATGTGTAGGAAACACCGTTATTTTGTTCTCAGCACACTCACGTTTCATGCTGACTTAGAGAGTCTAGAAAGCAAGAGCGTGCTTCTCGCTCTAAAGCAGACTGTGATCCATGGATGAGAACTATGCTGTGTGTTTGCCTTCAGAAATGGAGTTAAATCCCAGGCTCTGAGTCTTCCTACAAGCAAGACTTCGTTTCAGGTAAGGGCCGTCACTTTTCTGCTCAAACGAACTACATCATTCACTGAGCTCACACGTTTCTCATATAACAGACAAGCATTGGATGTTAGAGGACCAGTGCTTTGTATCAGTTTCAGAAGCAGAGTTGGACTAGATATGGTCCGTAAGTGTAGGAAACACCGTTCTTTTGTTCTCAGCACACTCACGTTTCCTGCTGTCTTAGAGACTCTAGAAAGCAAGAGCGTGCTTCTTGTTCTAAAGCAGACTGTGACCAATCGATGATTACAGTGCTGTGTGTTTTACTTCAGAAATGGAGTTAAATCCCAGGCTCTGAGTCTTCCTACAAGCAAGACTTCAATTCAGGTAAGGGCAGTCACTTTTCTGCTCAAATGTACTACATCATACACGAAGCTCACACGTTTCTCATCTTAATTGACAAGCATTGGATGTTAGAGGACCAGTGCTTTGTATCAGTTTCAGAAGAAGAGTTGGACTAGATATGGTCCATATGTGTACGAAACACCGTTCTTTTGTTCTGGGCACCCTCAGATTTCCGGCTGTATTAGAGACTCTAGAAAGCAAGAGTGTGCTTCTCGCTCTAAAGCAGACTGTGATCCATGGATGAGAACTATGCTGTATGTTTGCCTTCAGAAATGGAGTTAAATCCCAGTCTCTGAGTCTTCCTACAAGCAAGACTTCGTTTCAGGTAAGGGCAGGCACTTTTCTGCTCAAACGAACTACATCATTCACTGAGCTCACACGTTTCTCATCTTAACTGACAAGCATTGGATGTTAGAGGGTCAGTGCTTTGTATCAGTTTCAGAAGTAGATTTGGACTAGATATGGTCCATATGTGCAGGAAACACCTTTCTTTTGTTCTGGGCACACTCAGATTTCCTGCTGTCTTAGAGACTCTAGAAAGCAAGAGCGTGCTTCTTGCTCTAAAGCAGAGTGTGATCCATGGATGAGAACTATGCTGTGTGTTTCCCTTCAGAAATGGAGTTAAATCCCAGGCTCTGTGTCTTCCTACAAGCAAGACTTCGTTTCGGGTCAGGGCAGTCACTTTTCAGCTCAAACGAACTACATCGTTCACTGAGCTCACACGTTTCTCATCTTAACACACAAGCATTGGATGTTAGAGGACCAGTGCTTTGTATCAGTTTAAGAAGCAGAGTTGGACTAGATATGGTCCGTATGTGTAGGAAACACCGTTCTTTGTTCTCAGCACACTCAGGTTTCCTGCTGTCTTAGAGACTCTAGAAAGCAAGAGCGTGCTTCTTGTTCTAAAGCAGAGTGTGATCAATGGATGAGACAATGCTGTGTGTTTCATTTCAGAAATGGAGTTAAATCCCAGGCTCTGAGTCTCCCTACAAGCAAGAATTCATTTCAGGTAAGTGCAGTCACTTTTCTGCTCAAAGGAACTACATCGTTCACGAAGATCACACGTTTCTCATCTTAACTGACAAGCATTGGATGTTAGAGGGTCAGTGCTTTGTATCAGTTTCAGAAGCAGATTTGGACTACATATGGTTCATATGTGTAGGAAACACCGTTCTTTTGTTCTGGGCACACTCAGATTTCCTGCTGTATTAGAGACTCTAGAAATCAAGAGAGTGCTTCTCGCTCTAAAGCAGAGTGTGATCCATGGATGAAAGCTATGCTGTTTGTTTCCCTTCAGAAAAGTAGTTAAATCCCAGGCTCTAAGTCTTCGTACAAGCAAGACTTCGTTTCAGGTAAGGGCAGTCAGTTTTCTGCTCAAACGAACTACATCCTTCACGATGCTCACACGTTTCTCATCTTAACTGACAAGCATTGGATGTTAGAGGACCAGTGCTTTGTATCAGTTTCAGAAGAAGAGTTGGACTATATAATGTCCGTATGTGTAGGAAACACCGTTCTTTTGTTCTCTGCACACTCACGTTTCCTGCTGTCTTAGAGACTAGAGAAAGCAAGAGCGTGCTTCTCGCTCTAAATCAGAGTGTGATGCATGGATGAGAACACTGCTGTGTGTTTCCCTCACAAATGGCGTTAAATCCCAGGCTCTGAGTCTTCCTACAAGCAAGACTTCGTTTCAGGTAAGGGCAGTCACTTTTCAGCTCAAACGAACTACATCGTTCACTGAGCTCACACGTTTCTCATCTTAACAGACAAGCATTGGATGTTAGAGGACCAGTGCTTTGTATCAGTTTCAGAAGCAGAGTTGGACTAGATATGTTCCGTATGTGTAGGAAACACCGTTCTTTTGTTCTCAGCACACTCACGTTTCCTGCTGTCTTAGAGACTCTAGAAAGCAAGAGCGTGCTTCTTGTTCTAAAGCAGATTGTGATCCATGGGTGAGAACTATGCTGTGTGTTTCCCTTCAGAAATGGAGTTAAATCCCAGGCTCTGTGTCTCCCTACAAGCATGACTTTGTTTAAGGAAAGGGCAGTCACTTTTCTGCTCAAACGAACTACATCGTTCACTGAGCTCACACGTTTCTCATCTTAACAGACAAGCATTGGATGTTAGAGGACCAGTGCATTGTATCAGTTTCAGAAGCAGAGTTGGACTATATAATGTCCGTATGTGTAGGAAACACCGTTATTTTGTTCTCAGCACACTCACGTTTCATGCTGTCTTAGAGAGTCTAGAAAGCAAGAGCGTGCTTCTCGCTCTAAAGCAGACTGTGATCCATGGATGAGAACTATGCTGTGTGTTTGCCTTCAGAAATGGAGTTAAATCCCAGGCTCTGAGTCTTCCTACAAGCAAGACTTCGTTTCAGGTAAGGGCAGTCACTTTTCTGCTCAAACGAACTACATCATTCACTGAGCTCACACGTTTCTCATATAACAGACAAGCATTGGATGTTAGAGGACCAGTGCTTTGTATCAGTTTCAGAAGCAGAGTTGGACTAGATATGGTCCGTAAGTGTAGGAAACACCGTTCTTTTGTTCTCAGCACACTCACGTTTCCTGCTGTCTTAGAGACTCTAGAAAGCAAGAGCGTCCTTCTTGTTCTAAAGCAGACTGTGATCAATCGAATATTACAGTGCTGTGTGTTTTACTTCAGAAATGGAGGTAAATCCCTGGCTCTGAGTCTTCCTACAAGCAAGACTTCAATTCAGGTAAGGGCAGTCAATTTTCTGCTCAAATGTACTACATCATACACGAAGCTCACACGTTTCTCATCTTAATTGACATGCATTTGATGTTAGAGGACCAGTGCTTTCTATCAGTTTCAGAAGAAGAGTTGGACTAGATATGGTCCATATGTGTAGGAAACACCGTTCTTTTGTTCTCAGCACACTCAGGTTTCCTGCTGTCTTAGAGACACTAGAAAGCAAGAGCGTGCTTCTTGCTCTAAAGCAGAGTGTGATCCATGGATGCGAACTCTGCTGTGTGTTTCCCTTCAGAAATGGCGTTAAATCCCAGGCTCTGAGTCTTCCTACAAGCAAGACTTCGTTTCAGGTAAGGGCAGTCACTTTTCAGCTCAATCGAACTACATCATTCAGAAGCTCACACGTTTCTCATCTTAACATACAAGCATTGGATTTTAGAGGACCAGAGCTTTCCATCAGTTTCAGAAGCAGAGTTGGACTATATAATGTCCATATGTTTAGGAAACACCGTTCTTTTGTTCTCAGCACACTGATGTTTCCTGCTGTCTTAGAGACTCTAGAAAGGAAGAGCGTGCTTCTTCTTCTAAAGCAGAGTCTCATCAACGGATGATTACACTGCTGTGTGTTTTACTTCAGAAATGGAATTAAATCCCAGGCTCAGAGTCTTCCTACAAGCAAGACTTCGTTTCTGGTAAGGGCAGTCAGTTTTCTGCTCAAACGAACTACATCGTTCACGATGCTGACACGTTTCTCATCTTGCCTGACAAGCATTGGATTTTAGAGGACCAGAACTTTGTATCAGTTTCAGAAGAAGAGTTGGACTATATAATGTCCGTATGTGTTGGAAACACGGTTCTTTTGTTCTCAGCACACTCACGTTTCCTGCTGTGTTAGAGACTTTAGAAAGCAAGAGCGTGCTTCTTGCTCTAAAGCAGAGTGTGATCCATGGATGAAAACTATGCTGTTTGTTTCCCTTCAGAAAAGTAGTTAAATCCCAGACTCTATGTCTTCGTACAAGCAAGACTTCATTTCAGGTAAGGGCGGTCACTTTTCAGCTCAAACGAACTACATCTTTCACGGAGCTCACACGTTTCTCATCTTAACAGACAAGCATTGGATGTTAGAGGACCAGAGTTTTGTATCAGTTTCAGAAGCAGAGTTGGACTATATAATGTACATATGTTTAGGAAACACCGTTCTTTTGTTCTCAGCACACTGATGTTTCCTGCTGTCTTAGAGACTCTAGAAAGGAAGAGCGTGCTTCTTCTTCTAAAGCAGAGTCTCATCAACGGATGATTACACTGCTGTGTGTTTTACTTCAGAAATGGAATTAAATCCCAGGCTCAGAGTCTTCCTACAAGCAAGACTTCGTATCCGGTAAGGGCGGTCATTTTTCAGCTCAAACGAACTACATCTTTCACGGAGCTCACACGTTTCTCATCTTAACTGACAAGCATTGGATGTTAGAGGACCAGTGCTTTGTATCTGTTTCAGAAGCAGAGTTGGACTAGATATGGTCCCTATGTGTAGGAGACACCGTTCTTTTGTTCTCAGCACACTCACGTTTCCTGCTGTCTTAGAGACACTAGAAAGCAAAACCATGCTCTTGTTCTAAAGCAGAGTGTGATCAATGGATGAGAACACTGCTCTGTGTTTCAATTCAGAAATGGAGTTAAATCCCAGGCTCTGAGTCTTCCTACAAGCAAGACTTCCATTCAGGTAAGGGCAGTCACTTTTCTGCTCAAACGAACTACATCGTTCACGAACCTCACACGTTTCTCATCTTAATTGACAAGGATTGGATGTTAGAGGACCAGTGCTTTGTATCAGTTTCAGAAGAAGAGTTGGACTAGATATGGTCCGTATGAGTAGGAAACACCGTTCTTTTGTTCTCAGCACACTCACGTTTCCTGCTCTCTTAGAGACTCTAGAAAGCAAGAGCGTGCTTCTCGCTCTAAAGCAGAGTGTGATCCATGGATGAGAACTATGCTGTGTGGTGGCCTTCAGAAATGGAGTTAAATCCCAGGCTCTGAGTCTTCCTACAAGCAAGACTTCGTTTCAGGTAAGGGCAGTCTCTTTTCTGCTCAAACGAACTACATCGTTCACTGAGCTCACACGTTTCTCATCTTAACTGACAAGCATTGGATGTTAGAGGACCAGTGCGTTGTATCAGTTTCAGAAGAAGATTTGGACTAGATATGGTCCATATGTGTAGGAAACACCCTTCTTTTGTTCTGGGCACACTCAGATTTCCTGCTGTCTTTGAGACTCTAGAAAGCAAGACGTGCTTCTCGCTCTAAAGCAGAGTGTGATCCATGGATGAAAACTATGCTGTGTGTTTCCCTTCATAAAAGTAGTTAAATCCCAGGCCCTATGTCTTCCTACAAGCAAGAGTTCGTTTCAGGTAAGGGCAGTCACTTTTTAGCTCAAACGAACTACATCTTTCACGGAGCTCACATGTTTCTCATCTAAACAGACAAGCATTGGATGTTAGAGGACCAGTGCTTTGTATCAGTTTCAGAAGCAGAGTTGGACTAGATATGGTCCTTATGTGTTGAAACACTGTTCTTTTGTTTTCAGCAAACTCACGTTTTTTGCTGTCTTAGAGACTCTAGGAAGAAAGAGTATGCTTCTTGTTCTAACGCAGAGTGTGATCAATGGATGAGAACCCTGCTGTGTGTTTCACTTCAGAAATGGAGTTAAATCCCAGGCTCTAAGTCTTCCTACAAGCAAGACTTCGTTTCAGGTAAGGGCAGTCAGTTTTCTGCTCAAACGAACAACATTGTTCATGAAGCTCACACGTTTCTCATCTTAACTGACAAGCATTGGATTTTAGAGGGTCAGTGCTTTGTATCAGTTTCAGAAGCAGATTTGTACTACATATTGTCCATATGTGTAGGAAACACCGATCTTTTGTTCTGGGCACACTCACGTTTCCTGCTGCCTTAGAGACTCTAGAAAGCAAGAGCGTGCTTCTTGCTCTAAAACAGAGTGTGATCCATGGATGAGACTATGCTGTGTGTTTCACTTCAGAAATGGAGTTAAATCCCATGCTCTGTGTCTCCCTACAAGCAAGACTTCGTTTCAGGTAAGGGCAGTCACTTTTCTGCTCAAAGGAACAAGATCGTTCACGAAGCTCACACGTTTCTCATCTTAACTGACAAGCATTTGATGTTAGAGGACCAGTGCTTTGTATCAGTTTCAGAAGTAGAGTTGGACTATATAATGTCCGTATGTGTAGGAAACACCGTTCTTTTGTTCTCTGCACACTCACGTTTCCTGCTGTCTTAGAGACTAGAGAAAGCAAGAGCGTGCTTCTCGCTCTAAAGCAGAGTGTGATCCATGGATCAGAACTATGCTGTTTGTTTCCCTTCAGAAATGGAGTTAAATCCCAGGCTCTGTATCTTCCTACAAGCAAGACTTCGTTTCAGGTAAGAGCAGTCACTTTTCTGCTCAAACGAACTACATCGTTCACTGAGCTCACACGTTTCTCATCTTAACAGACAAGCATTGGATGTTAGAGGACCAGTGCTTTGTATCAGTTTCAGAAGCAGAGTTGGACTATATAATGTCTGTATGTGTAGGAAACACCGTTCTTTTGTTCTCAGCAAACTCACGTTTCCTGCTGTCTTAGAGACTCTAGAAAGCAAGAGCGTGCTTCTTGTTCTAAAGCAGAGTTTGATCAATGCATGATTACACTGCTGTGTGTTTTACTTCAGAAATGGAGATAAATCCCAGGCTCTGAGTCTTCCTACAAACAAGACTTCAATTCAGGTATGGGCAGTCACTTTTCTGCTCAAACGAACTACATCGTTCACGATGCTCACACGTTTCTCATCTTAACTGACAACCATTGGATGTTAGAGTGTCAGTGCTTTGTATCAGTTTCAGAAGCAGATTTGGACTACATATGGTCCATATGTATAGGAAACACCGTTCTTTTGTCCTGGGCACACTCAGATTTCCTGCTGTCTTAGAGACTCTAGAAAGCAAGAGCGTACTTCTCGCTCTAAAGCAGAGTGTGATCCATGGATGAGAACTATGTTGTGTGTTTCCCTTCAGAAATGGACTTAAATCCCAGGCTCTGTGTCTTCCTACAAGCAAGACTTCGTTTCAGGTAAGGGCAGTCACTTTTCAGTTCAAAGGAACTACATCATTCACAAAGCTCACACGTTTCTCATCTTAACTGACAAGCATTGAATGTTAGAGGACCAGTGCATTCTATCAGTTTCAGAAGAAGATTTGTACTACATATAGTCCGTATGTGTAGGAAACACCGTTCTTTTGTTCTGGGCACACTCACGTTTCCTGCTGTCTTAGAGACTCTAGAAAGCAAGAGTGTGCTTCTTGCTCTAAAGCAGAGTGTGATCCATGGATGAGAACTATGCTGTGTGTTTCACTTCAGAAATGGAGTTAAATCCCAGGCTTTGAGTCTTCCTACAAGCAAGACTTCGTTTCAGGTAAGGGCAGTCACTTTTCTGCACAAACGAACTACAAAGTTCATGAAGCTCACACGTTTCTCATCTTAACTGACAAGCATTGGATGTTAGAGGACCAGTGCTTTGTATCAGTTTCAGAAGAAGAGTTGGACTAGATATGGTCCGTATGTGCAGGAAACACCGTTCTTTTGTTCTCAGCACACTCACGTTTCCTGCTGTCTTGGAGACTTTAGAAAGCAAGAGCGTGCTTCTCACTCTAAAGCAGAGTGTGATCCATGGATGAAAACTATGCTGTGTGTTTCCCTTCATAAATATAGTTAAATCCCAGGCTCAATGTCTTCCTACAAGCAAGACTTCGTTTCAGGTAAGGGCAGTCACTTTTCTGCTCAAAGGAACTACATCATTCACTGAGCTCACACGTTTCTCATCTTAACTGACAAGCATTGGATGTTAGAGGGTCAGTGCTTTGTATCAGTTTCAGAAGCAGATTTGGACTACATATGGTCCATATGTATAGGAAACACCGTTCTTTTGTCCTGGGCACACTCAGATTTCCTGCTGTATTAGAGAGTCTAGAAAGCTAGTGTGTGCTTCTTGCTCTAAAGCAGAGTGTGATCCATGGATGAGAACTATGTTGTGTGTTTCCCTTCAGAAATGGACTTAAATCCCAGGCTCTGTGTCTTACTACAAGCAAGACTTCGTTTCAGGTAAGGGAAGTCACATTTCAGTTCAAAGGAACTACATCATTCACAAAGCTCACACGTTTCTCATCTTAACTGACAAGCATTGGATGTTAGAGGACCAGTGTATTCTATCAGTTTCAGAAGAAGATTTGGACTACATATAGTCTGTATGTGTAGGAAACACCGTTCTTTTGTTCTGGGCACACTCACGTTTCCTGCTGTCTTAGAGACTCCAGAAAGCAAGAGTGTGCTTCTTGCTCTAAAGCAGAGTGTGATCCATGGATGAGAACTATGCTGTGTGTTTCAATTCAGAAATGGAGTTAAATCCCAGGCTCTGAGTCTTCCTACATGCAAGACTTCGTTTCAGGTAAGGGCAGTCACTTTTCTGCTCAAACGAACTACATCGTTCACGAAGCTCACACGTTTCTCATCTTAACTGACAAGCATTGGATGTTAGAGGACCAGTGCATTGTATCAGTTTCAGAAGAAGATTTGGACTAGATATGGTCCATATGTGTAGGAAACACCCTTCTTTTGTTCTGGGCACACTCAGATTTCCTGCTGTCTTAGAGACTCTAGAAAGCAAGAGCGTGCTTCTTGTTCTAAAGCAGAGTGTGATCAATGGATGAGATAATGCTGTGTGTTTCACTTCAGAAATGGGGTTATTTTCCATGCTCTGTGTCTCCCTACAAGCATGACTTCGTTTAAGGTAAGGGCAGTCACTTTTCTGCTCAAACGAACTACATCGTTCACTGTGCTCACACGTTTCTCATCTTAACAGACAAGCATTGGATGTTAGAGGACCAGTGCTTTGTATCAGTTTCAGAAGAAGATTTGGACTACATAAAATCAGTAAGTGTAGGAAACACCGTTCTTTTGTTCTGGGCACACTCAGCTTTCCTTCTGTCTTAGAGATTCTAGAAAGCAAGAGCGTGCTTCTTGTTCTAAAGCAGAGTGTGATCCATGAATGAGAACTATGCTGTATGTTTCCCTTCAGAAATGGAGTTAAATCCCAGGCTCTGTGTCTTCCTACAGGCAAGACTTCGTTTCAGGTAAGGGCAATCACTTTTCAGCTCAATCGAACTACATCGTTCACGAAGCTCACACTTTTCTCATCTTAACAGACAAGCATTGGATGTTAGAGGACCAGTGCTTTGTATCAGTTTTAGAAGCAGATTTGGAATAGATATGGTCCGTATGTGTGTGAAACACCGTTTTTGGTCTCATCATACTCACGTTTCCTGCTGTCTAGAGACTCTAGAAAGCAAAAGCATGCTTCTTGTTCTAAAGTAGAGTGTGTTCAATGGATGAGAACACTGCTGTGTGTTTTACTTCAGAAATGGAATTAAATCCCAGGCTCAGAGTCTTCCTACAAGCAAGACTTCGTTTCTGGTAAGGGCAGTCAGTTTTCTGCTCAAACGAACTACATCGTTCATGATGCTGACACGTTTCTCATCTTGCCTGACAAGCATTGGATTTTAGAGGACCAGAGCTTTGTATCAGTTTCAGAAGAAGAGTTGGACTATATAATGTCCGTATGTGTTGGAAACACGGTTCTTTTGTTCTCAGCACACTCACGTTTCCTGCTGTGTTAGAGACTTTAGAAAGCAAGAGCGTGCTTCTTGCTCTAAAGCAGAGTGTGATCCATGGATGAAAACTATGCTGTTTGTTTCCCTTCAGAAAAGTAGTTAAATCCCAGACTCTATGTCTTCGTACAAGCAAGACTTCGTTTCAGGTAAGGGCGGTCACTTTTCAGCTCAAACGAACTACATCTTTCACGGAGCTCACACGTTTCTCATCTTAACAGACAAGCATTGGATGTTAGAGGACCAGAGGTTTGTATCAGTTTCAGAAGCAGAGTTGGACTATATAATGTACATATGTTTAGGAAACACCGTTCTTTTGTTCTCAGCACACTGATGTTTCCTGCTGTCTTAGAGACTCTAGAAAGGAAGAGCGTGCTTCTTCTTCTAAAGCAGAGAGTCATCAACGGATGATTACACTGCTGTGTGTTTTACTTCAGAAATGGAATTAAATCCCAGGCTCAGAGTCTTCCTACAAGCAAGACTTCGTATCAGGTAAGGGCGGTCACTTTTCAGCTCAAACGAACTACATCTTTCACGGAGCTCACACGTTTCTCATCTTAACAGACAAGCATTGGATTTTAGAGGACCAGTGCTTTGTATCAGTTTCAGAAGCAGAGTTGGAATAGATATGGTCCGTATGTGTAGGAAACACCGTTCTTTTGTTCTCATCAAACTCACGTTTCCTGCTGTCTTAGAGACTCTAGAAAGCAAAACCATGCTCTTGTTCTAAAGCAGAGTGTGATCAATGGATGAGAACACTGCTCTGTGTTTCAATTCAGAAATGGAGTTAAATCCCAGGCTCTGCGTCTTCCTACAAGCAAGACTTCGTTTCAGGTAAGGGCAGTCACTTTTCAGCTCAAACGAACTACATCGTTCAAGAAGCTCACACGTTTCTCATCTTAACTGACAAGCATTGGATGTTAGACAACCAGTGCTTTGTATCTGTTTCAGAAGCAGAGTTGGACTAGATATGGTCCGTATGTGTAGGAAACACCGTTCTTTTGTTCTCAGCACACTCACGTTTCCTGCTGTCTTAGAGACTTTAGAAAGCAAGAGCGTGCTTCTAGCTCTAAAGCAGAGTGTGATCCATGGATGAAAACAATGCTCTGTTTTCCCTTCAGAAAAGGAGTTTAATCCCAGCCTCTATGTCTTCCTACAAGCAAGACTTCGTTTCAGGTAAGGGCAGTCACTTTTCAGCTCAAACGAACTACATCGTTCACTGAGCTCACACGTTTCTCATCTTAACTGACAAGCATTGGATGTTAGAGGGTCAGTGCTTTTTATCAGTTTCAGAAGCAGATTTGGACTAGATATGGTCCATATGTGTAGGTAACACCGTTCTTTTGTTCTGGGAATACTCAGCTTTCCTGATGTCTGAGAGACTCTAGAAAGCAAGAGCGTGCTTCTTGTTCTAAAGCAGAGTGTGATCAATGGATGAAAACAAAGCTGTGTGTTTCACTTCAGAAATGGAGTTAAATCCCAGGCTCTGAGTCTTCCTACAAGCAAGACTTCGTTTCAGGTAAGGGCAGTCAGTTTTCTGCTCAAACGAACAACATCGTTCACGAAGCTCACACGTTTCTCATCTTATCTGACAAGCATTGGATGTTAGAGGACCAGTGCTTTGTATCAGTTTCAGAAGAAGATTTGGACTACATATAGTCCGTATGTGTAGGAAACTCCGTTCTTTTGTTCTGGGCACACTCCGATTTCCTGCTGTATTAGAGAATCTAGAAAGCCAGAGCGTGATTCTTGCTCTAAAGTATAGTGTGATCCAGGGATGAAAAGTATGCTGTGTGTTTCCCTTCAGAAATGGAGTTAAATCCCAGGTTCTGTGTCTTCCTACAGGCAAGACTTCGTTTCAGGTAAAGGCAGTCACTTTTCAGCTCAAACGAACTACATCTTTCACGGAGCTCACACGTTTCTCATCTTAACAGACAAGCATTGGATGTTAGAGGACCAGTGCTTTGTATCAATTTCAGAAGCAGAGTTGGACTAGATATGGTCAGTATGTGTAGGAAACACCGTTCTTTTGTTCTCAGCAAACTCACGTTTCCTGCTTTCTTAGAGACTCTCGAAAGCAAGAGCGTGCTTCTCGCTCTAAAGCAGAGTGTGATCCATGGATGAGAACTATGCTGTGTGTTTCACTTCAGAAATGGATTTAAATCCCAGGCTCTGAGTCTTCCTACAAGCAAGACTTCGTTTCAGGTAAGGGCAGTCACTTTTTTGCACAAACGAACTACAAAGTTCACGAAGCTCACACGTTTCTCATCTTAACTGACAAGCATTGGATGTTAGAGGACCAGTGCTTTGTATCAGTTTCAGAAGAAGAGTTGGACTAGGTATGGTCTGTATGTGCAGGAAACACCGTTCTTTTGTTCTCAGCACACTCACGTTTCCTGCTGTCTTGGAGACTCTAGAAAGCAAGAGCGTGCTTCCCGCTCTAAAGCAGAGTGTGATCCATGGATGAAAACTATGCTGTGTGTTTCCCTTCATAAATGTAGTTAAATCCCAGGCTCTATGTCTTCCTAAAAGCAAGACTTCGTTTCTGTTAAGGGCAGTCACTTTTCAGCTCAAACGAACTACATCTTTCATGGAGCTCACATGTTTCTCATCTAAACAGACAAGCATTGGATGTTAGAGGACCAGTGCTTTGTATCAGTTTCAGAAGCAGAGTTGGACTAGATATGGTCCGTATGGGTAGGAAACACTGTTCTTTTGTTTTCAGCAAAGTCACGTTTCTTGCTGTCTTAGAGACTCTAGGAAGCAAGAGTATGCTTCTTGTTCTAACGCAGAGTGTGATCAATGGATGAGAACCCTGCTGTGTGTTTCACTTCAGAAATGGAGTTAAATCCCAGGCTCTGAGTCTTCCTACAAGCAAGACTTCGTTTCAGGTAAGGGCAGTCAGTTTTCTGCTCAAAGGAACAACATCGTTCACGAAGCTCACACGTTTCTCATCTTAACTGACAAGCATTGGATGTTAGAGGACCAGTGCTTTGTATCTGTTTCAGAAGCAGAGTTGGACTAGATATGGTCCCTATGTGTAGGAGACACCGTTCTTTTGTTCTCAGCACACTCACGTTTCCTGCTGTCTTTGAGAGTCTAGAAAGCAAGAGCGTGCTTCTTGTTCTAAAGCAGAGTGTGATCAATGGATGATTACACTGCTGTGTGTTTTACTTCAGAAATGGAGTTAAATCCCAGGCTCTGAGTCTTCCTACAAGCAAGACTTCCATTCAGGTAAGGGCAGTCACTTTTCTGCTCAAACGAACTACATCATTCACGAACCTCACACGTTTCTCATCTTAATTGACAAGGATTGGATGTTAGAGGACCAGTGCTTTGTATCAGTTTCAGAAGAAGAGTTGGACTAGATATGGTCCGTATGAGTAGGAAACACCGTTCTTTTGTTCTCAGCACACTCACGTTTCCTGCTCTCTTAGAGACTCTAGAAAGCAAGAGTGTGCTTCTCGCTCTAAAGCAGAGTGTGATCCATGGATGAGAACTATGCTTTGTGGTGGCCTTCAGAAATGGAGTTAAATCCCAGGCTCTGAGTCTTCCTACAATCAAGACTTCGTTTCAGGTAAGGGCAGTCTCTTTTCTGCTCAAACGAACTACATCGTTCACTGAGCTCACACGTTTCTCATCTTAACTGACAAGCATGGGATATTAGAGGACCAGTGCGTTGTATCAGTTTCAGAAGAAGATTTGGACTAGATATGGTCCATATGTGTAGGAAACACCCTTCTTTTGTTCTGGGCACACTCAGATTTCCTGCTGTCTTTGAGACTCTAGAAAGCAAGAGCGTGCTTCTTGCTCTAAAGCAGAGTGTGATCCATGGATGAAAACTATGCTGTGTGTTTCCCTTCATAAAAGTAGTTAAATCCCAGGCTCTGAGTCTTCCTACAAGCAAGACTTCGTTTCAGGTAAGGGCAGTCAGTTTTCTGCTCAAACGAACAACATTGTTCATGAAGCTCACACGTTTCTCATCTTAACTGACAAGCATTGGATTTTAGAGGGTCAGTGCTTTGTATCCGTTTCAGAAGCAGATTTGTACTACATATTGTCCATATGTGTAGGAAACACCGATCTTTTGTTCTGGGCACACTCACGTTTCCTGCTGCCTTAGAGACTCTAGAAAGCAAGAGCGTGCTTCTTGCTCTAAAACAGAGTGTGATCCATGGATGAGACTATGCTGTGTGTTTCACTTCAGAAATGGAGTTAAATCCCATGCTCTGTGTCTCCCTACAAGCAAGACTTCGTTTCAGGTAAGGGCAGTCACTTTTCTGCTCAAAGGAACAACATCGTTCACGAAGCTCACACGTTTCTCATCTTAACTGACAAGCATTGGATGTTAGAGGACCAGTGCTTTGTATCAGTTTCAGAAGTAGAGTTGGACTATATAATGTCCGTATGTGTAGGAAACACCGTTCTTTTGTTCTCTGCACACTCACGTTTCCTGCTGTCTTAGAGACTAGAGAAAGCAAGAGCGTGCTTCTCGCTCTAAAGCAGAGTGTGATCCATGGATCAGAACTATGCTGTTTGTTTCCCTTCAGAAATGGAGTTAAATCCCAGGCTCTGTATCTTCCTACAAGCAAGACATCGTTTCAGGTAAGAGCAGTCACTTTTCTGCTCAAACGAACTACATCGTTCACTGAGCTCACACGTTTCTCATCTTAACAGACAAGCATTGGATGTTAGAGGACCAGTGCTTTGTATCAGTTTCAGAAGCAGAGTTGGACTATATAATGTTTGTATGTGTAGGAAACACCGTTCTTTTGTTCTCAGCAAACTCACGTTTCCTGCTGTCTTAGAGACTCTAGAAAGCAAGAGCGTGCTTCTTGTTCTAAAGCAGAGTTTGATCAATGCATGATTACACTGCTGTGTGTTTTACTTCAGAAATGGAGATAAATCCCAGGCTCTGAGTCTTCCTACAAGCAAGACTTCAATTCAGGTATGGGCAGTCACTTTTCTGCTCAAACGAACTACATCGTTCACGATGCTCACACGTTTCTCATCTTAACTGACAACCATTGGATGTTATATGGTCAGTGCTTTGTATCAGTTTCAGAAGCAGATTTGGACTACATATGGTCCATATGTATAGGAAACACCGTTCTTTTGTCCTGGGCACACTCAGATTTCCTGCTGTATTAGAGATTCTAGAAAGCTAGTGTGTGCTTCTTGCTCTAAAGCAGAGTGTGATCCATGGATGAGAACTATGTTGTGTGTTTCCCTTCAGAAATGGAGTTAAATCCCAGGCTTTGAGTCTTCCTACAAGCAAGACTTCGTTTCAGGTAAGGGCAGTCACTTTTCTGCACAAACGAACTACAAAGTTCATGAAGCTCACGCGTTTCTCATCTTAACTGACAAGCATTGGATGTTAGAGGACCAGTGCTTTGTATCAGTTTCAGAAGAAGAGTTGGACTAGATATGGTCCGTATGTGCAGGAAACACCGTTCTTTTGTTCTCAGCACACTCACGTTTCCTGCTGTCTTGGAGACTTAGAAAGCAAGAGCGTGCTTCTCACTCTAAAGCAGAGTGTGATCCATGGATGAAAACTATGCTGTGTGTTTCCCTTCATAAATATAGTTAAATCCCAGGCTCTATGTCTTCCTACAAGCAAGACTTCGTTTCAGTTAAGGGCAGTCACTTTTCAGCTCAAACGAACTACATCTTTCACAGAGCTCACATGTTTCTCATCTAAACAGACAAGCATTGGATGTTAGAGGACCAGTGCTTTGTATCAGTTTCAGAAGCAGAGTTGGACTAGATATGGTCCGTATGTGTAGGAAACACTGTTCTTTTGTTTTCAGCAAACTCACGTTTCTTGCTGTCTTATAGACTCTAGGAAGCAAGAGTATGCTTCTTGTTCTAACACAGAGTTTGATCAATGGATGAGAACCCTGCTGTGGGTTTCACTTCAGAAATGGAGTTAAATCCCAGGCTCTGAGTCTCCCTACAAGCAAGACTTCGTTTAAGGTAAGGGCAGTCACTTTTCTGCTCAAAGGAACTACATCGTTCACAAAGCTCACACGTTTCTCATCTTAACTGACAAGCATTGGATGTTAGAGGACCAGTGCTTTGGATCAGTTTCAGAAGCAGATTTGGACTACATATGGTCCACATGTATAGGAAACACCGTTCTTTTGTCCTGGGCACACTCAGATTTCCTGCTGTATTAGAGATTCTAGAAAGCTAGTGTGTGCTTCTTACTCTAAAGCAGAGTGTGATCCATGGATGAGAACTATGTTGTGTGTTTCCCTTCAGAAATGGACTTAAATCCCAGCCTCTGTGTCTTACTACAAGCAAGACTTCGTTTCAGGTAAGGGAAGTCACATTTCACTTCAAAGGAACTACATCATTCACAAAGCTCACACGTTTCTCATCTTAACTGACAAGCATTGGATGTTAGAGGACCAGTGTATTCTATCAGTTTCAGATGAAGATTTGGACTACATATAGTCCGTATGTGTAGGAAACACCGTTCTTTTGTTCTGGGCACACTCACGTTTCCTGCTGTCTTAGAAACTCTAGAAAGCAAGAGTGTGCTTCTTGCTCTAAAGCAGAGTGTGATCCATGGATGAGAACTATGCTGTGTGTTTCAATTCAGAAATGGAGTTAAATCCCAGGCTCTGAGTCTTCCTACATGCAAGACTTCGTTTCAGGTAAGGGCAGTCACTTTTCTGCTCAAACGAACTAAATCGTTCACGAAGCTCACACGTTTCTCATCTTAACTGACAAGCATTGGATGTTAGAGGACCAGTGCTTTGTATCAGTTTCAGAAGAAGAGTTGGACTAGATATGGTCCGTATGTGTAGGTTACACCGCTCTTTTGTTCTCAGCACACTCACGTTTCCTGCTGTCTTAGAGACTCTAGAATGCAAGAGCGTACTTCTCGCTCTAAAGCAGAGTGTGATCCATGGATGGGAACTATGCTGTGTGTTTGGCTTCAGAAATGGAGTTAAATCCCAGGCTCTGAGTCTTCCTACAAGCAAGACATCGTTTCAGGTAAGGGCAGTCACTTTTCTGCTCAAACGAACTACATCGTTCACGATGCTCACACGTTTCTCATCTTAACTGACAATCATTGGATGTTAGAGGACCAGTGCTTTGTATCAATTTCAGAAGAAGAGTTGGACTATATAATGTCCATATGTGTAGGAAACACTGATCTTTAGTTCTCAGCACACTCACGTTACCTGCTGTCTTAGAGACTCTAGAAACCAAGAGCGTGCTTCTTGCTCTAAAGCAGAGTGTGATCAATGGATGAGAACTATGCTGTGTGTTTCCCTTCAGAAATGGAGTTAAATCCCAGGCTCTGAGTCTCCCTACAAGCAAGACTTCGTTTCAGGTAAGGGCAGTCACTTTTCAGCTCAAAAGAACTACATCTTTCACCGAGCTCACACGTTCTCATCTTAACAGACAAGCATTGGATGTTAGAGGACCAGTGCTTTGCATCAGTTTCAGAAGATGATTTGGACTAGATATGGTCCATATGTGTAGGAAACACCGATCTTTTGTTCTGGGCACACTCAGATTTCCTGCTGTCTTAGAGACTCTAGAAAGCAAGAGTGTGCTTCTCGCTCTAAAGCAGAGTGTGATCCATGGATGGAAACTATGCTTTGTGTTTCCCTTCAGAAATGGAGTTAAATCCCAGGCTCTGAGTCTCCCTACAAGCAAGACTTCGTTTCAGGTAAGGGCAGTCACTTTTCTGCTCAAACAAACTACATCATTCACTGAGCTCACACGTTTCTCATCTTAACTGACAAGCATTGGATGTTAGAGGACCAGTGCATTGTATCAGTTTCAGAAGAAGATTTGGACTAGATATGGTCCATATGTGTAGGAAACACCCTTCTTTTGTTCTGGGCACACTCAGATTTCCTGCTGTCTTAGAGACTCTAGAAAGCAAGAGTGTGCTTCTCGCTCTAAAGCAGAGTGTGATCCATGGATGAAAACTATGCTGTGTGTTTCCCTTCATAAATGTAGTTAAATCCCAGGCTCTATGTCTTCCTACAAGCAAGACTTCATTTCAGGTAAGGGCAGTCACTTTTCAGCTCAAACGAACTACATCTTTCATGGAGCTCACATGTTTCTCATCTAAACAGACAAGCATTGGATGTTAGAGGACCAGTGCTTTGTATCAGTTTCAGAAGCAGAGTTGGACTAGATATGGTCCTTATGTGTTGAAACACTGTTCTTTTGTTTTCAACAAACTCACATTTCTTGCTGTCTTAGAGACTCTAGGAAGCAAGAGTATGCTTCTTGTTCTAACGCAGAGTGTGATCAATGGATGAGAACCCTGCTGTGTGTTTCACTTCAGAAATGGAGTTAAATGCCAGGCTCTGAGTCTTCCTACAAGCAAGACTTCGTTTCAGGTAAGGGCAGTCACTTTTCTGCTCAAACGAACTACATCGTTCACGAAGCTCACACGTTTCTCTTCTTAACTGACAAGCATTGGATGTTAGAGGACCAGTGCTTTGTATCAGTTTCAGAAGAAGAGTTGGACTAGATATGGTCCATATGTGTAGGAAACACCGTTCTTTTGTTCTCAGCGCACTCACGTTTCCTGCTTTCTTAGAGACTCTAGAAAGCAAGAGCGTACTTCTCATTCTAAAGCAGAGTGTTATCCATGGATGAGAACTATGCTGTGTGGTGGCCTTCAGAAATGGAGTTAAATCCCAGGCTCTGAGTCTTCCTACAAGCAAGACTTCGTTTCAGGTAAGGGCAGTCACTTTTCTGCTCAAACGAACTACATCGTTCACTGAGCTCACACGTTTCTCATTTTAACTGACAAGCATTGGAAGTTAGAGGACCAGTGCTTTGTATCAGTTTCAGAAGCAGAGTTCGACTGGATTGGGTCTTTATGTGTAGGAAACACCGTTCTTTTGTTCTCAGCACACTCACGTTACCTGCTGTCTTAGAGACTCTAGAAAGCAAGAGCAGGCTTCTTGCTCTAATGCAGAGTGTGATCAATGGATGAGAACTATGCTGTGTGTTTCCCTTCAGAAATGGAGTTAAATCCCAGGCTCTGAGTCTCCCTACAATCAAGACTTCGTTTCAGGTAAGGGCAGTCACTTTTCAGCTCAAAAGAACTACATCTTTCACCGAGCTCACACGTTCTCATCTTAACAGACAAGCATTGGATGTTAGAGGACCAGTGCTTTGTATCAGTTTCAGAAGATGATTTGGACTAGATATGGTCCATATGTGTATGAAACACCGATCTTTTGTTCTGGGCACACTCAGATTTCCTGCTGTCTTAGAGACTCTAGAAAGCAAGAGTGTGCTTCTCGCTCTAAAGCAGAGTGTGATCCATGGATGAAAACTATGCTTTGTGTTTCCCTTCAGAAAAGTAGTTAAATCCCAGGCTCTATGTATTCCTACAAGCAAGACTTCGTTTCAGGTAAGGGCAGTCACTTTTCTGCTCAAACAAACTACATCATTCACTGAGCTCACACTTTTCTCATCTTAACTGACAAGCATTGGATGTTAGAAGACCAGTGCATTGTATCAGTTTCAGAAGAAGATTTGGACTAGATATGGTCCATATGTGTAGGAAACACCCTTCTTTTGTTCTGGGCACACTCAGATTTCCTGCTGTCTTAGAGACCCTAGAAAGCAAGAGTGTGCTTCTCGCTCTAAAGCAGAGTGTGATCCATGGATGAAAACTATGCTGTGTGTTTCCCTTCATAAATGTAGTTAAATCCCAGGCTCTATGTCTTCCTACAAGCAAGAGTTCGTTTCAGGTAAGGGCAGTCACTTTTTAGCTCAAACGAACTACATCTTTCACGGAGCTCACATGTTTCTCATCTTAACTGACAAGCATTGGATGTTAGAGGACCAGTGCTTTGTATCAGTTTCAGAAGAAGAGTTGGACTAGATATGGTCCGTATGTGTAGGAAACACCGTTCTTTTGTTCTCAGCACACTCACGTTTCCTGCTGTCTTAGAGACTCTAGAAAGCAAAAGCATGCTTCTTGTTCTAAAGCAGAGTGTGATCAATGGATGAGAACACTGCTGTGTGTTTCACTTCAGAAATGGAGTTAAATGCCAGGCTCTGTGTCTTCCTACAAGCAAGACATCGTTTCAGGTAAGGGCAGTCAGTTTTCTGCTCAAACGAACTATATCGTTCACGATGCTCACACGTTTCTCATCTTAACTGACAATCATTGGATGTTAGAGGACCAGTGCTTTGTATCAATTTCAGAAGAAGAGTTGGACTATATAATGTCCATATGTGTAGGAAACACCGTTCTTTTGTTCTCAGCACACTCACGTTACCTGCTGTCTTAGAGACTCTAGAAAGCAAGAGCGTGCTTATTGCTCTAAAGCAGAGTGTGATCAATGGATGAGAACTATGCTGTGTGTTTCCCTTCAGAAATGGAGTTAAATCCCATGCTCTGAGTCTCCCTACAAGCAAGAATTCGTTTCAGGTAAGGGCAGTCACTTTTCAGCTCAAAAGAACTACATCTTTCACCGAGCTGACACGTTCTCATCTTAACAGACAAGCATTGGATGTTAGAGGACCAGTGCTTTGTATCACTTTCAGAAGATGATTTGGACTAGATATGGTCCATATGTGTAGGAAACACCAATCTTTTGTTCTGGGCACACTCAGATTTCCTGCTGTCTTAGAGACTCTAGAAAGCAAGAGTGTGCTTCTCGCTCTAAAGCAGAGTGTGATCCATGGATGGGAACTATGCTGTGTGTTTGGCTTCAGAAATGGAGTTAAATCCCAGGCTCTGAGTCTTCCTACAAGCAAGACTTCGTTTCAGGTAAGGGCAGTCACTTTTCTCCTCAAACGAACTACATCGTTCACGAAGCTCACACGTTTCTCTTCTTAACTGACAAGCATTGGATGTTAGAGGACCAGTGCTTTGTATCAGTTTCAGAAGAAGAGTTGGACTAGATATGGTCCGTATGTGTAGGAAACACCGTTCTTTTGTTCTCAGCACACTCACGTTTCCTGCTTTCTTAGAGACTCTAGAAAGTAAGAGCGTACTTCTCGTTCTAAAGCAGAGTGTTATCCATGGATGAGAACTATGCGGTGTGGTGGCCTTCAGAAATGGAGTTAAATCCCAGGCTCTGAGTCTTCCTACAAGCAAGACTTCGTTTCAGGTAAGGGCAGTCACTTTTCTGCTCAAACGAACTACATCGTTCACTGAGCTCACACGTTTCTCATTTTAACTGACAAGCATTGGAAGTTAGAGGACCAGTGCTTTGTATCAGTTTCAGAAGCAGAGTTCGACTGGATTGGGTCCTTATGTGTAGGAAACACCGTTCTTTTGTTCTCAGCAAACTCACGTTTCCTGCTGTCTTAGAGACTCTAGAAAGCAAAAGCATGCTTCTTGTTCTAAAGCAGAGTGTGATCAATGGATGAGAACACTGCTATGTGTTTCACTTCAGAAATGGAGTTAAATGCCAGGCTCTGAGTCTTCCTACAAGCAAGACATCGTTTCAGGTAAGGGCAATCAGTTTTCTGCTCAAACGAACTACATCGTTCACGATGCTCACACGTTTCTCATCTTAACTGACAATCATTGGATGTTAGAGGACCAGTGCTTTGTATCAATTTCAGAAGAAGAGTTGGACTATATAATGTCCATATGTGTAGGAAACACTGTTCTTTTGTTCTCAGCACACTCACGTTACCTGCTGTCTTAGAGACTCTAGAAAGAAAGAGCGTGCTTCTTGCTCTAAAGCAGAGTGTGATCAATGGATGAGAACTATGCTGTGTGTTTCCCTTCAGAAATGGAGTTAAATCCCAGGCTCTGAGTCTCCCTACAAGCAAGACTTCGTTTCAGGTAAGGGCAGTCACTTTTCAGCTCAAAAGAACTACATCTCTCACCGAGCTCACACGTTCTCATCTTAACTGACAAGCATTGGATGTTAGAGGACGAGTGCATTGTATCAGTTTCAGAAGAAGATTTGGACTAGATATGGTCCATATGTGTAGGAAACACCCTTCTTTTGTTCTGGGCACACTCAGATTTCCTGCTGTCTTAGAGACTCTAGAAAGCAAGAGTGTGCTTCTCGCTCTAAAGCAGAGTGTGATCCATGGATGAAAACTATGCTGTGTGTTTCCCTTCATAAATGTAGTTAAATCCCAGGCTCTATGTCTTCCTACAAGCAAGAGTTCGTTTCAGGTAAGGGCAGTCACTTTTCAGCTCAAACGAACTACATCTTTCACGGAGCTCACATGTTTCTCATCTAAACAGACAAGCATTTGATGTTAGAGGACCAGTGCTTTGTATCAGTTTCAGAAGCAGAGTTGGACTAGATATGGTCCTTATGTGTTGAAACACTGTTCTTTTGTTTTCAGCAAACTCACGTTTCTTGCTGTCTTAGAGACTCTAGGAAGCAAGAGTATGCTTCTTGTTCTAACGCAGAGTGTGTTCAATGGATGAGAACCCTGCTGTGTGTTTCACTTCAGAAATGGAGTTAAATCCCAGGCTCTGAGTCTTCCTACAAGCAAGACTTCGTTTCAGGTAAGGGCAGTCAGTTTTCTGCTCAAACGAACTACATTGTTCATGAAGCTCATATGTTTCTCATCTTAACTGAAAAGCATTGGATGTTAGAGGGTCAGTGCTTTGTATCAGTTTCAGAAGCAGATTTGGACTACATATTGTCCATATGAGTAGGAAACACCGATCTTTTGTTCTGGGCACACTCACGTTTCCTGCTGCCTTAGAGACTCTAGAAAGCAAGAGTGTGCTTCTCGCTCTAAAACAGAGTGTGATCCATGGATGAGACTATGCTGTGTGTTTCACTTCAGAAATGGAGTTAAATCCCATGCTCTGTGTCTCCCTACAAGCAAGACTTCGTTTCAGGTAAGGCCAGTCACTTTTCTGCTCAAAGGAACAACATCGTTCACGAAGCTCACAGGTTTCTCATCTTAACTGACAAGCATTGGATGTTAGAGTACCAGTGCTTTGTATCAGTTTCAGAAGCAGAGTTGGACTATATAATGTCTGTAAGTGTAGGAAACAACGTTCTTTTGTTCTCAGCAAACTCTCGTTTCCTGCTGTCTTAGAGACTCTAGAAAGCAAGAGCGTGGTTCTTGTTCTAAAGCAGAGTTTGATCAATGCATGATTACACTGCTGTGTGTTTTACTTCAGAAATGGAGATAAATCCCAGGCTCTGAGTCTTCCTACAAGCAAGACTTCAATTCAGGTATGGGCAGTCACTTTTCTGCTCAAAAGAACTACATCGTTCACAATGCTCACACGTTTCTCATCTTAACTGACAACCATTGGATGTTAGAGTTTCAGTGCTTTGTATCAGTTTCAGAAGCAGATTTGGACTACATATGGTCCATATGTGTAGGAAACACCGTTCTTTTGTCCTGGGCACACTCAGATTTCCTGCTGTCTTAGAGACTCTAGAAAGCAAGAGCGTACTTCTCGCTCTAAAGCAGAGTGTGATCCATGGATGAGAACTATGTTGTGTGTTTCCCTTCAGAAATGGACTTAAATCCCAGGCTCTGTGTCTTACTACAAGCAAGACTTCGTTTCAGGTAAGAGCAGTCACTTTTCAGTTCAAAGGAACTACATCATTCACAAAGCTCACACGTTTCTCATCTTAACTGACAAGCATTGGATGTTAGAGGACCAGTGCATTCTATCAGTTTCAGAAGAAGATTTGGACTACATATAGTCCATATGTGTAGGAAACACCGTTCTTTTGTTCTGTGCACACTCACCTTTCCTGCTGTCTTAGAGACTCTAGAAAGCAAGAGTGTGCTTCTTGCTCTAAAGCAGAGTGTGATCCATGGATGAGAACTATGCTGTGTGTTTCACTTCAGAAATGGAGTTTAATCCCAGGCTTTGAGTCTTCCTACAAGCAAGACTTCGTTTCAGGTAAGGGCAGTCACTTTTCTGCTCAAAGGAACAACATCGTTCACGAAGCTCACACGTTTCTCATCTTAACTGACAAGCATTGGATGTTAGAGGACCAGTGCTTTGTATCTGTTTCAGAAGCAGAGTTGGACTAGATATGGTCCCTATGTGTAGGAAACACCGTTCTTTTGTTCTCAGAACACTCACGTTTGCTGCTGTCTTTGAGAGTCTTGAAAGCAAGAGCGTGCTTCTTGTTCTAAAGCAGAATGTGATCAATGGATGATTACACTGCTGTGTGTTTTACTTCAGAAATTGAGTTAAATCCCAGGCTCTGAGTCTTCCTACAAGCAAGACTTCTATTCAGGTAAGGGCAGTCACTTTTCTGCTCAAACTAACTACATCGTTCACGAAGCTCACACGTTTCTCATCTTAACTGACAAGCATTGGATGTTAGAGTGTCAGTGCTTATATCAGTTTCATAAGTAGATTTGGACTACATATGGTCCATATGTATTGGAAACACCGTTCTTTTGTCCTGGGCACACTCAGATTTCCCGCTGTATTAGAGACTCTAGAAAGCTAGAGTGTGCTTCTTGCTCTAAAGCAGAGTGTGATCCATGGATGAGAACTATGTTGTTTGTTCCCTTCAGAAATGGAGTTAAATCCCAGCCTCTGTGTCTTACTACAAGCAAGACTTCGTTTCAGGTAAGGGAAGTCACTTTTCAGTTCAAAGGAACTACATCATTCACAAAGCTCACACGTTTCTCATCTTAACTGACAAGCATTGGATGTTAGAGGACCAGTGCATTCTATCAGTTTCAGAAGAAGATTTGGACTACATATAGTCCGTATGTGTAGGAAACACCGTTCTTTTGTTCTGGGCACACTCACGTTTCCTGCTGTCTTAGAGACTCTAGAAAGCAAGAGTGTGCTTCTTGCTCTAAAGCAGAGTGTGATCCATGGATGAGAACTATGCTGTGTGTTTCAATTCAGAAATGGAGTTAAATCCCAGGCTCTGAGTCTTCCTACATGCAAGACTTCGTTTCAGGTAAGGGCAGTCACTTTTCTGCTCAAACGAACTACATCGTTCACGAAGCTCACACGTTTCTCATCTTAACTGACAAGCATTGGATGTTAGAGGACCAGTGCTTTGTATCAGTTTCAGAAGAAGAGTTGGACTAGATATGGTCCGTATGTGTAGGAAACACCGTTCTTTTGTTCTCAGCACACTCACGTTTCCTGCTTTCTGAGAGACTCTAGAAAGCAAGAGCGTGCTTCTCGCTCTAAAGCAGAGTGTGATCCATGGATGAGAACTATGCTGTGTGTTTCACTTCAGAAATGGAGTTAAATCCCAGGCTCTGAGTCTTCCTACAAGCAAGACTTCGTTTCAGGTAAGGGCAGTCACTTTTCTGCACAAACGAACTACAAAGTTCACGAAGCTCACACGTTTCTCATCTTAACTGACAAGCATTGGATGTTAGAGGACCAGTGCTTTGTATCAGTTTCAGAAGAAGAGTTGGACTAGGTATGGTCTGTATGTGCAGGAAACACCATTCTTTTGTTCTCAGCACACTCACGTTTCCTGCTGTCTTGGAGACTCTAGAAAGCAAGAGCGTGCTTCTTGCTCTAAAGCAGAGTGTGATCCATGGATGAAAACTATGCTGTGTGATTCCCTTCGTAAATGTAGTTAAATCCCAGGCTTTATGTCTTCCTACAAGCAAGACTTCGTTTCAGTTAAGGGCAGTCACTTTTCAGCTCAAACGAACTACATCTTTCACGGAGCTCACATGTTTCTCATCTAAACAGACAAGCATTGGATGTTAGAGGACCAGTGCTTTGTATCAGTTTCAGAAGCAGAGGTGGACTAGATATGGTCCGTATGGGTAGGAAACACTGTTCTTTGTTTTCAGCAATGTCACGTTTCTTGCTGTCTTAGAGACTCTAGGAAGCAAGAGTATGCTTCTTGTTCTAACGCAGAGTGTGATCAATGGATGAGAACCCTGCTGTGTGTTTCACTTCAGAAATGCAGTTAAATCCCAGGCTCTGAGTCTTCCTAAAAGCAAGACTTCGTTTCAGGTAAGGGCAGTCAGTTTTCTGCTCAAACGAACTACATTTTTCATGAAGCTCACACGTTTCTCATCTTAACTGACAAGCATTGGATGTTAGAGGGTCAGTGCTTTGTATCAGTTTCAGAAGCAGATTTGGACTACATATTGTCCATATGTGTAGGAAACACCGATATTTTGTTCTGGGCACACTCACGTTTCCTGCTGCCTTAGAGACTCTAGAAAGCAAGAGCGTGCTTCTCACTCTAAAACAGAGTGTGATCAATGGATGATTACACTGCTGTGTGTTTTACTTCAGAAATGGAGTTAAATCCCAGGCTCTGAGTCTCCCTACAATCAGACTTTGTTTCAGGTAATGGCAGTCACTTTTCTGCTCAAAGGAACAACATCGTTCACGAAGCTCACACGTTTCTCATCTTAAGTGACAAGCATTGGATGTTAGAGGACCAGTGCTTTGTATCTGTTTCAGAAGCAGAGTTGGACTAGATATGGTCCCTATGTGTAGGAAACACCGTTCTTTTGTTCTCAGAACACTCACGTTTCCTGCTGTCTTGGGGACTTTAGAAAGCAAGAGCGTGCTTCTTGTTCTAAAGCAGAATGTGATCAATGGATGATTACACTGCTGTGTATTTTACTTCAGAAATTGAGTTAAATCCCAGTCTCTGAGTCTTCCTACAAGCAAGACTTCCATTCAGGTAAGGGCAGTCACTTTTCTGCTCAAACTAACTACATCGTTCACGAAGCTCACTCGTTTCTCATCTTAAATGACAAGCATTGGATGTTAGAGTGTCAGTGCTTGTATCAGTTTCATAAGTAGATTTGGACTACATATGGTCCATATGTATAGGAAACACCGTTCTTTTGTCCGGGGCACACTCAGATTTCCTGCTGTATTAGAGACTCTAGAAAGCTAGAGTGTGCTTCTTGCTCTAAAGCAGAGTGTGATCCATGGATGAGAACTATGTTGTGTGTTTCCCTTCAGAAATGGAGTTAAATCCCAGGCTCTGTGTCTTACTACAAGCAAGACTTCGTTTCAGGTAAGGGAAGTCACTTTTCAGTTCAAAGGAACTACATCATTCACAAAGCTCACACGTTTCTCATCTTAACTGACAAGCATTGGATGTTAGAGGACCAGTGCATTCTATCAGTTTCAGAAGAAGATTTGGACTACATATAGTCCGTATGTGTAGGAAACACCGTTCTTTTGTTCTGGGCACACTCACGTTTCCTGCTGTCTTAGAGACTCTAGAAAGCAAGAGTGTGCTTCTTGCTCTAAAGCAGAGTGTGATCCATGGATGAGAACTATGCTGTGTGTTTCAATTCAGAAATGGAGTTAAATCCCAGGCTCTGAGTCTTCCTACAAGGAAGACTTCGTTTCAGGTAAGGGCAGTCACTTTTCTGCTCAAACGAACTACATCGTTCACGAAGCTCACACGTTTCTCATCTTAACTGACAAGCATTGGATGTTAGAGGACCAGTTCTTTGTATCAGTTTCAGAAGAAGAGTTGGACTAGATATGGTCCGTATGTGTAGGTTACACCGTTCTTTTGTTCTCAGCACACTCACGTTTCCTGCTGTCTTAGAGACTCTAGAAAGCAAGAGCGTACTTCTCGCTCTAAAGCAGAGTGTGATCCATGGATGAGAACTATGCTGTGTGGTGGCCTTCAGAAATGGAGTTAAATCCCAGGCTCTGAGTCTTCCTACAAGGAAGATTTCGTTTCAGGTAAGGGCAGTCACTTTTCTGCTCAAAGGAACTACATCGTTCACGAAGCTCACACGTTTCTCTTCTTAACTGACAAGCATTGGATGTTAGAGGACCAGTGCTTTGTATCAGTTTCAGATGAAGAGTTGGACTAGGTATGGTCTGTATGTGCTGGAAACACCGTTCTTTTGTTCTCAGCACACTCACGTTTCCTGCTGTCCTGGAGACTCTAGAAAGCAAGAGCGTGCTTCTCGCTCTAAAGCAGAGTGTGATCCATGGATGAAAACTATGCTGTGTGTTTCCCTTCATAAATGTAGTTAAATCCCAGGCTCTATGTCTTCCTACAAGCAAGACTTCGTTTCAGTTAAGGGCAGTCACTTTTCAGCTCAAACGAACTACATCTTTCACGGAGCTCACATGTTTCTCATCTAAACAGACAAGCATTGGATGTTAGAGGACCAGTGCTTTGTATCAGTTTCAGAAGCAGAGTTGGACTAGATATGGTCTGTATGGGTAGGAAACACTGTTCTTTTGTTTTCAGCAAAGTCACGTTTCTTGCTGTCTTAGAGACTCTAGGAAGCAAGAGTATGCTTCTTGTTCTAACGCAGAGTGTGATCAATGGATGAGAACCCTGCTGTGTGTTTCACTTCAGAAATGCAGTTAAATCCCAGGCTCTGAGTCTTCCTACCATCAAGACTTCGTTTCAGGTAAGGGCAGTCACTTTTCTGCTCAAAGGAACAACATCGTTCACGAAGCTCACATGTTTCTCATCTTAACTGACAAGCATTGGATGTTAGAGGACCAGTGCTTTGTATCTGTTTCAGAAGCAGAGTTGGACTAGATATGGTCCCTATGTGTAGGAAACACCGTTCTTTTGTTCTCAGAACACTCACGTTTGCTGCTGTCTTTGATAGTCTTGAAAGCAAGAGCGTGCTTCTTGTTCTAAAGCAGAATGTGATCAATGGATGATTACACTGCTGTGTGTTTTACTTCAGAAATTGAGTTAAATCCCAGGCTCTGAGTCTTCCTACAAGCAAGACTTCCATTCAGGTAAGGGCAGTCACTTTTCTGCTCAAACTAACTACATCGTTCACGAAGCTCACACGTTTCTCATCTTAACTGACAAGCATTGGATGTTAGAGTGTCAGTGCTTGTATCAGTTTCATAAGTAGATTTGGACTACATGTGGTCCATATGTATAGGAAACACCGTTCTTTTGTCCTGGGCACACTCAGATTTCCTGCTGTATTAGAGACTCTAGAAAGCTAGAGTGTGCTTCTTGCTCTAAAGCAGAGTGTGATCCATGGATGAGAACTATGTTGTGTGTTTCCCTTCAGAAATGGAGTTAAATCCCAGGCTCTGTGTCTTACTACAAGCAAGACTTCGTTTCAGGTAAGGGAAGTCACTTTTCAGTTCAAAGGAACTACATCATTCACAAAGCTCACACGTTTCTCATCTTAACTGACAAGCATTGGATGTTAGAGGACCAGTGCTTTGTATCAGTTTCAGAAGAAGAGTTGGACTAGATGTAGTCCGTATGTGTAGGTTACAACGTTCTTTTGTTCTCAGCACACTCACGTTTCCTGCTGTCTTAGAGACTCTAGAAAGCAAGAGCGTACTTCTCGCTCTAAAGCAGAGTGTGATCCATGGATGGGAACTATGCTGTGTGTTTGCCTTCAGAAATGGAGTTAAATCCCAGGCTCTGAGTCTTCCTAAAAGGAAGACTTCGTTTCAGTTAAGGGCAGTCACTTTTCTGCTCAAACGAACTACATCGTTCACGAAGCTCACACGTTTCTCTTCTTAACTGACAAGCATTGGATGTTAGAGGACCAGTGCTTTGTATCAGTTTCAGAAGAAGAGTTGGACTAGATATGGTCCGTATGTGTAGGAAACACCGTTCTTTTGTTCTCAGCACACTCACGTTTCCTTCTTTCTTAGAGACTCTAGAAAGCAAGAGCGTGCTTCTCGCTCTAAAGCAGAGTGTGATCCGTGGATGAGAACGATGCTGTGTGTTTCACTTCAGAAATGGAGTTAAATCCCAGGCTCTGAGTCTTCCTACATGCAAGACTTCGTTTCAGGTAAGGGCAGTCACTTTTCTGCTCAAACGAACTACATCGTTCACGAAGCTCACACGTTTCTCATCTTAACTGACAAGCATTGGATGTTAGAGGACCAGTGCTTTGTATCAGTTTCAGAAGAAGAGTTGGACTAGATATGGTCCGTATGTGTAGGAAACACCGTTCTTTTGTTCTCAGCACACTCACGTTTACTGCTTTCTGAGAGACTCTAGAAAGCAAGAGCGTGCTTCTCGCTCTAAAGCAGAGTGTGATCCATGGATGAGAACTATGCTGTGTGTTTCACTTCAGAAATGGAGTTAAATCCCAGGCTCTGAGTCTTCCTACAAGCAAGACTTCGTTTCAGGTAAGGGCAGTCACTTTTCTGCACAAACGAACTACAAAGTTCACGAAGCTCACACGTTTCTCATCTTAACTGACAAGCATTGGATGTTAGAGGACCAGTGCTTTGTATCAGTTTCAGAAGAAGAGTTGGACTAGGTATGGTCTGTATGTGCAGGAAACACCATTCTTTTGTTCTCAGCACACTCACGTTTCCTGCTGTCTTGGAGACTCTAGAAAGCAAGAGCGTGCTTCTTGCTCTAAAGCAGAGAGTGATCCATGGATGAAAACTATGCTGTGTGATTCCCTTCGTAAATGTAGTTAAATCCCAGGCTTTATGTCTTCCTACAAGCAAGACTTCGTTTCAGTTAAGGGCAGTCACTTTTCAGCTCAAACGAACTACATCTTTCACGGAGCTCACATGTTTCTCATCTAAACAGACAAGCATTGGATGTTAGAGGACCAGTGCTTTGTATCAGTTTCAGAAGCAGAGGTGGACTAGATATGGTCCGTATGGGTAGGAAACACTGTTCTTTGTTTTCAGCAATGTCACGTTTCTTGCTGTCTTAGAGACTCTAGGAAGCAAGAGTATGCTTCTTGTTCTAACGCAGAGTGTGATCAATGGATGAGAACCCTGCTGTGTGTTTCACTTCAGAAATGCAGTTAAATCCCAGGCTCTGAGTCTTCCTAAAAGCAAGACTTCGTTTCAGGTAAGGGCAGTCAGTTTTCTGCTCAAACGAACTACATTTTTCATGAAGCTCACACGTTTCTCATCTTAACTGACAAGCATTGGATGTTAGAGGGTCAGTGCTTTGTATCAGTTTCAGAAGCAGATTTGGACTACATATTGTCCATATGTGTAGGAAACACCGATATTTTGTTCTGGGCACACTCACGTTTCCTGCTGCCTTAGAGACTCTAGAAAGCAAGAGCGTGCTTCTCACTCTAAAACAGAGTGTGATCAATGGATGATTACACTGCTGTGTGTTTTACTTCAGAAATGGAGTTAAATCCCAGGCTCTGAGTCTCCCTACAATCAGACTTTGTTTCAGGTAATGGCAGTCACTTTTCTGCTCAAAGGAACAACATCGTTCACGAAGCTCACACGTTTCTCATCTTAAGTGACAAGCATTGGATGTTAGAGGACCAGTGCTTTGTATCTGTTTCAGAAGCAGAGTTGGACTAGATATGGTCCCTATGTGTAGGAAACACCGTTCTTTTGTTCTCAGAACACTCACGTTTCCTGCTGTCTTGGGGACTTTAGAAAGCAAGAGCGTGCTTCTTGTTCTAAAGCAGAATGTGATCAATGGATGATTACACTGCTGTGTATTTTACTTCAGAAATTGAGTTAAATCCCAGTCTCTGAGTCTTCCTACAAGCAAGACTTCCATTCAGGTAAGGGCAGTCACTTTTCTGCTCAAACTAACTACATCGTTCACGAAGCTCACTCGTTTCTCATCTTAAATGACAAGCATTGGATGTTAGAGTGTCAGTGCTTGTATCAGTTTCATAAGTAGATTTGGACTACATATGGTCCATATGTATAGGAAACACCGTTCTTTTGTCCGGGGCACACTCAGATTTCCTGCTGTATTAGAGACTCTAGAAAGCTAGAGTGTGCTTCTTGCTCTAAAGCAGAGTGTGATCCATGGATGAGAACTATGTTGTGTGTTTCCCTTCAGAAATGGAGTTAAATCCCAGGCTCTGTGTCTTACTACAAGCAAGACTTCGTTTCAGGTAAGGGAAGTCACTTTTCAGTTCAAAGGAACTACATCATTCACAAAGCTCACACGTTTCTCATCTTAACTGACAAGCATTGGATGTTAGAGGACCAGTGCATTCTATCAGTTTCAGAAGAAGATTTGGACTACATATAGTCCGTATGTGTAGGAAACACCGTTCTTTTGTTCTGGGCACACTCACGTTTCCTGCTGTCTTAGAGACTCTAGAAAGCAAGAGTGTGCTTCTTGCTCTAAAGCAGAGTGTGATCCATGGATGAGAACTATGCTGTGTGTTTCAATTCAGAAATGGAGTTAAATCCCAGGCTCTGAGTCTTCCTACAAGGAAGACTTCGTTTCAGGTAAGGGCAGTCACTTTTCTGCTCAAACGAACTACATCGTTCACGAAGCTCACACGTTTCTCATCTTAACTGACAAGCATTGGATGTTAGAGGACCAGTTCTTTGTATCAGTTTCAGAAGAAGAGTTGGACTAGATATGGTCCGTATGTGTAGGTTACACCGTTCTTTTGTTCTCAGCACACTCACGTTTCCTGCTGTCTTAGAGACTCTAGAAAGCAAGAGCGTACTTCTCGCTCTAAAGCAGAGTGTGATCCATGGATGAAAACTATGCTGTGTGTTTCCCTTCATAAATGTAGTTAAATCCCAGGCTCTATGTCTTCCTACAAGCAAGACTTCGTTTCAGTTAAGGGCAGTCACTTTTCAGCTCAAACGAACTACATCTTTCACGGAGCTCACATGTTTCTCATCTAAACAGACAAGCATTGGATGTAGGAGGACCAGTGCTTTGTATCAGTTTCAGAAGCAGAGTTGGACTAGATATGGTCTGTATGGGTAGGAAACACTGTTCTTTTGTTTTCAGCAAAGTCACGTTTCTTGCTGTCTTAGAGACTCTAGGAAGCAAGAGTATGCTTCTTGTTCTAACGCAGAGTGTGATCAATGGATGAGAACCCTGCTGTGTGTTTCACTTCAGAAATGCAGTTAAATCCCAGGCTCTGAGTCTTCCTACCATCAAGACTTCGTTTCAGGTAAGGGCAGTCACTTTTCTGCTCAAAGGAACAACATCGTTCACGAAGCTCACATGTTTCTCATCTTAACTGACAAGCATTGGATGTTAGAGGACCAGTGCTTTGTATCTGTTTCAGAAGCAGAGTTGGACTAGATATGGTCCCTATGTGTAGGAAACACCGTTCTTTTGTTCTCAGAACACTCACGTTTGCTGCTGTCTTTGATAGTCTTGAAAGCAAGAGCGTGCTTCTTGTTCTAAAGCAGAATGTGATCAATGGATGATTACACTGCTGTGTGTTTTACTTCAGAAATTGAGTTAAATCCCAGGCTCTGAGTCTTCCTACAAGCAAGACTTCCATTCAGGTAAGGGCAGTCACTTTTCTGCTCAAACTAACTACATCGTTCACGAAGCTCACACGTTTCTCATCTTAACTGACAAGCATTGGATGTTAGAGTGTCAGTGCTTGTATCAGTTTCATAAGTAGATTTGGACTACATGTGGTCCATATGTATAGGAAACACCGTTCTTTTGTCCTGGGCACACTCAGATTTCCTGCGGTATTAGAGACTCTAGAAAGCTAGAGTGTGCTTCTTGCTCTAAAGCAGAGTGTGATCCATGGATGAGAACTATGTTGTGTGTTTCCCTTCAGAAATGGAGTTAAATCCCAGGCTCTGTGTCTTACTACAAGCAAGACTTCGTTTCAGGTAAGGGAAGTCACTTTTCAGTTCAAAGGAACTACATCATTCACAAAGCTCACACGTTTCTCATCTTAACTGACAAGCATTGGATGTTAGAGGACCAGTGCTTTGTATCAGTTTCAGAAGAAGAGTTGGACTAGATGTAGTCCGTATGTGTAGGTTACAACGTTCTTTTGTTCTCAGCACACTCACGTTTCCTGCTGTCTTAGAGACTCTAGAAAGCAAGAGCGTACTTCTCGCTCTAAAGCAGAGTGTGATCCATGGATGGGAACTATGCTGTGTGTTTGCCTTCAGAAATGGAGTTAAATCCCAGGCTCTGAGTCTTCCTAAAAGGAAGACTTCGTTTCAGTTAAGGGCAGTCACTTTTCTGCTCAAACGAACTACATCGTTCACGAAGCTCACACGTTTCTCTTCTTAACTGACAAGCATTGGATGTTAGAGGACCAGTGCTTTGTATCAGTTTCAGAAGAAGAGTTGGACTAGATATGGTCCGTATGTGTAGGAAACACCGTTCTTTTGTTCTCAGCACACTCACGTTTCCTTCTTTCTTAGAGACTCTAGAAAGCAAGAGCGTGCTTCTCGCTCTAAAGCAGAGTGTGATCCGTGGATGAGAACGATGCTGTGTGTTTCACTTCAGAAATGGAGTTAAATCCCAGGCTCTGAGTCTTCCTACAAGCAAGACTTCGTTTCAGGTAAGGGCAGTCACTTTTCTGCACAAACGAACTACAAAGTTCACGAAGCTCACACGTTTCTCATCTTAACTGACAAGCATTGGATGTTAGAGGACCAGTGCTTTGTATCAGTTTCAGAAGAAGAGTTGGACTAGGTATGGTCTGTATGTGCAGGAAACACCGTTCTTTTGTTCTCAGCACACTCACGTTTCCTGCTGTCTTGGAGACTCTAGAAAGCAAGAGCGTGCTTCTCGCTCTAAAGCAGAGTGTGATCCATGGATGAGAACTATGTTGTGTGTTTCCCTTCAGAAATGGACTTAAATCCCAGGCTCTATGTCTTCCTACAAGCAAGACTTCGTTTCAGTTAAGGGCAGTCTCTTTTCAGCTCAAACGAACTACATCTTTCACGGAGCTCACATGTTTCTCATCTAAACAGACAAGCATTGGATGTTAGAGGACCAGTGCTTTGTATCAGTTTCAGAAGCAGATTTGGACTACATATTGTCCATATGTGTAGGAAACACCGATATTTTGTTCTGGGCACACTCACGTTTCCTGCTGCCTTAGAGACTCTAGTAAGCAAGAGCGTGCTTCTCACTCTAAAACAGCGTGTGATCAATGGATGATTACACTGCTGTGTGTTTTACTTCAGAAATGGAGTTAAATCCCAGGCTCTGAGTCTTCCTAAAAGCAAGACTTCCATTCAGGTAAGGGCAGTCACTTTTCTTCTCAAACTAACTACATCGTTCACGAAGCTCACACGTTTCTCATCTTAACTGACAAGCTTTGGATGTTAGAGGGTCAGTGCTTTGTATCAGTTTCAGAAGCAGATTTGGACTACATATGGTCCATATGTATAGGAAACACTGTTCTTTTGTCCTGGGCACACTCAGATTTCCTGCTGTATTAGAGAATCTAGAAAGCTAGAGTGTGCTTCTTGCTCTAAAGCAGAGTGTGATCCATGGATGAGAACTATGTTGTGTGTTTCCCTTCAGAAATGGACTTAAATCCCAGGCTCTGTGTCTTACTACAAGCAAGACTTCGTTTCAGGTAAGGGCAGTCACTTTTCAGTTCAAAGGAACTACATCATTCACAAAGCTCACACGTTTCTCATCTTAACTGACAAGCATTGGATGTTAGAGGACCAGTGCATTCTATCAGTTTCAGAAGAAGATTTGGACTACATATAGTCCGTATGTGTAGGAAACACCGTTCTTTTGTTCTCAGCACATTCACGTTTCCTGCTTTCTTAGAGACTCTAGAAAGCAAGAGTGTGCTTCTTGCTCTAAAGCAGAGTGTGATCCATGGATGAGAACTATGCTGTGTGTTTCAATTCAGAAATGGAGTTAAATCCCAGGCTCTGAGTCTTCCTACATGCAAGACTTCGTTTCAGGTAAGGGCAGTCACTTTTCTGCTCAAACGAACTACGTCGTTCACGAAGCTCACACGTTTCTCATCTTAACTGACAAGCATTGGATGTTAGAGGACCAGTGCTTTGTATCAGTTTCAGAAGAAGAGTTGGACTAGATATGGTCCGTATGTGTAGGTTACACCGCTCTTTTGTTCTCAGCACACTCACGTTTCCTGCTGTCTTAGAGACTCTAGAAAGCAAGAGCGTACTTCTTGCTCTAAAGCAGAGTGTGATCCATGGATGGGAACTATGCTGTGTGTTTGCCTTCAGAAATGGAGTTAAATCCCAGGCTCTGAGTCTTCCCACAAGCAAGACTTCGTTTCAGGTAAGGGCAGTCACTGTTCTGCTCAGGCGAACTACATCGTTCACTGAGCTCACACATTTCTCATTTTAACTGACAAGCATTGGAAGTTAGAGGACCAGTGCTTTGTATCAGTTTCAGAAGCAGAGTTCGACTGGATTGGGTCCTTATGTGTAGGAAACACCGTTCTTTTGTTCTCAGCAAACTCACGTTTCCTGCTGTCTTAGAGACTCTAGAAAGCAAAAGCATGCTTCTTGTTCTAAAGCAGAGTGTGATCAATGGATGAGAACACTGCTGTGTGTTTCACTTCAGAAATGGAGTTAAATGCCAGGCTCTGAGTCTTCCTACAAGCAAGACATCGTTTCAGGTAAGGGCAGTCAGTTTTCTGCTCAAACGAACTACATCGTTCACGATGCTCACACGTTTCTCATCTTAACTGACAATCATTGGATGTTAGAGGACCAGTGCTTTGTATCAATTTCAGAAGAAGAGTTGGACTATATAATGTCCATATGTGTAGGAAACACCGTTCTTTTTTTCTCAGCACACTCACGTTACCTGCTGTCTTAGAGACTCTAGAAAGCAAGAGCGTGCTTCTTGCTCTAAAGCAGAGTGTGATAAATGGATGAGAACTATGCTGTGTGTTTCCCTTCAGAAATGGAGTTAAATCCCAGGCTCTGAGTCTCCCTACAAGCAAGACTTCGTTTCAGGTAAGGGCAGTCACTTTTCAGCTCAAACGAACTACATCTTTCACCGAGCTCACACGTTCTCATCTTAACAGACAAGCATTGGATGTTAGAAGACCAGTGCTTTGTATCAGTTTCAGAAGAAGATTTGGACTAGATATGGTCCATATGTGTAGGAAACACCGATCTTTTGTTCTGGGCACACTCAGATTTCCTGCTGTCTTAGAGACTCTAGAAAGCAAGAGTGTGCTTCTCGCTCTAAAGCAGAGTGTGATCCATGGATGAAAACTATGCTTTGTGTTTCCCTTCAGAAAAGTAGTTAAATCCCAGGCTCTATGTATTCCTACAAGCAAGACTTCAGTTCATGTAAGGGCAGTCACTTTTCTGCTCAAACAAACTACATCATTCACAGAGCTCACACGTTTCTCATCTTAACTGACAAGCATTGAATGTTAGAGGACCATTGCATTGTATCAGTTTCAGAAGAAGATTTGGACTAGATATGGTCCATATTTGTAGGAAACACCGAACTTTTGTTCTGGGCACACTCACGTTTCCTGCTGTCTTAGAGACTCTAGAAAGCAAGAGTGTGCTTCGCGCTCTAAAGCAGAGTGTGATCGATGGATGAAAACTATGCTGTGTGTTTCCCTTCATAAATGTAGTTAAATCCCAGGCTCTATGTCTTCCTACAAGCAAGAGTTCGTTTCAGGTAAGGGCAGTCACTTTTCAGCTCAAACGAACTATATCTTTCACGGAGCTCACATGTTTCTCATCTAAACAGACAAGCATTGGATGTTAGAGGACCAGTGCTTTGTATCAGTTTCAGAAGCAGAGTTGGACTAGATATGGTCCGTATGTGTAGGAAACACTGTTCTTTTGTTTTCAGCAAAGTCACGTTTCTTGCTGTCTTAGAGACTCTAGGAAGCAAGAGTATGCTTCTTGTTCTAACGCAGAGTGTGATCAATGGATGAGAACCCTGCTGTGTGTTTCACTTCAGAAATGGAGTTAAATGCCAGGCTCTGAGTCTTCCTACAAGCAAGACTTCCATTCAGGTAAGGGCAGTCACTTTTCTTCTCAAATTAACTACATCGTTCACGAAGCTCACACGTTTCTCATCTTAACTGACAAGCTTTGGATGTTAGAGGGTCAGTGCTTTGTATCAGTTTCAGAAGCAGATTTGGACTACATATGGTCCATATGTATAGGAAACACCGTTCTTTTGTCCTGGGCACACTCAGATTTCCTGCTGTATTAGAGAATCTAGAAAGCTAGAGTGTGCTTCTTGCTCTAAAGCAGAGTGTGATCCATGGATGAGAACTATGTTGTGTGTTTCCCTTCAGAAATGGACTTAAATCCCAGGCTCTGTGTCTTACTACAAGCAAGACTTCGTTTCAGGTAAGGGCAGTCACTTTTCAGTTCAAAGGAACTACATCATTCACAAAGCTCACACGTTTCTCATCTTAACTGACAAGCATTGGATGTTAGAGGACCAGTGCATTCTATCAGTTTCAGAAGAAGATTTGGACTACATATAGTCCGTATGTGTAGGAAACACCGTTCTTTTGTTCTCAGCACATTCACGTTTCCTGCTGACTTAGAGACTCTAGAAAGCAAGAGTGTGCTTCTTGCTCTAAAGCAGAGTGTGATCCATGGATGAGAAGTATGCTGTGTGTTTCAATTCAGAAATGGAGTTAAATCCCAGGCTCTGAGTCTTCCTACATGCAAGACTTCGTTTCAGGTAAGGGCAGTCACTTTTCTGCTCAAACGAACTACATCGTTCACGAAGCTCACACGTTTCTCATCTTAACTGACAAGCATTGGATGTTAGAGGACCAGTTCTTTGTATCAGTTTCAGAAGAAGAGTTGGACTAGATATGGTCCGTATGTGTAGGTTACACCGTTCTTTTGTTCTCAGCACACTCACGTTTCCTGCTGTCTTAGAGACTCTAGAAAGCAAGAGCGTACTTCTCGCTCTAAAGCAGAGTGTGATCCATGGATGAAAACTATGCTGTGTGTTTCCCTTCATAAATGTAGTTAAATCCCAGGCTCTATGTCTTCCTACAAGCAAGACTTCGTTTCAGTTAAGGGCAGTCACTTTTCAGCTCAAACGAACTACATCTTTCACGGAGCTCACATGTTTCTCATCTAAACAGACAAGCATTGGATGTTAGAGGACCAGTGCTTTGTATCAGTTTCAGAAGCAGAGTTGGACTAGATATGGTCTGTATGGGTAGGAAACACTGTTCTTTTGTTTTCAGCAAAGTCACGTTTCTTGCTGTCTTAGAGACTCTAGGAAGCAAGAGTATGCTTCTTGTTCTAACGCAGAGTGTGATCAATGGATGAGAACCCTGCTGTGTGTTTCACTTCAGAAATGCAGTTAAATCCCAGGCTCTGAGTCTTCCTACCATCAAGACTTCGTTTCAGGTAAGGGCAGTCACTTTTCTGCTCAAAGGAACAACATCGTTCACGAAGCTCACATGTTTCTCATCTTAACTGACAAGCATTGGATGTTAGAGGACCAGTGCTTTGTATCTGTTTCAGAAGCAGAGTTGGACTAGATATGGTCCCTATGTGTAGGAAACACCGTTCTTTTGTTCTCAGAACACTCACGTTTGCTGCTGTCTTTGATAGTCTTGAAAGCAAGAGCGTGCTTCTTGTTCTAAAGCAGAATGTGATCAATGGATGATTACACTGCTGTGTGTTTTACTTCAGAAATTGAGTTAAATCCCAGGCTCTGAGTCTTCCTACAAGCAAGACTTCCATTCAGGTAAGGGCAGTCACTTTTCTGCTCAAACTAACTACATCGTTCACGAAGCTCACACGTTTCTCATCTTAACTGACAAGCATTGGATGTTAGAGGACCAGTGCTTTGTATCAGTTTCAGAAGAAGAGTTGGACTAGATATGGTCCGTATGTGTAGGTTACACCGCTCTTTTGTTCTCAGCACACTCACGTTTCCTGCTGTCTTAGAGACTCTAGAAAGCAAAAGCATGCTTCTTGTTCTAAAGCAGAGTGTGATCAATGGATGAGAACACTGCTGTGTGTTTCACTTCAGAAATGGAGTTAAATGCCAGGCTCTGAGTCTTCCTACAAGCAAGACATCGTTTCAGGTAAGGGCAGTCACTTTTCTGCTCAAAGGAACTACATCATTCACAAAGCTCACACGTTTCTCATCTTAACTGACAAGCATTGGATGTTAGAGGACCAGTGCTTTGTATCAGTTTCAGAAGAAGAGTTGGACTAGATATGGTCCGTATGTGTAGGTTACAACGTTCTTTTGTTCTCAGAACACTCACGTTTGCTGCTGTCTTTGATAGTCTTGAAAGCAAGAGCGTGCTTCTTGTTCTAAAGCAGAATGTGATCAATGGATGATTACACTGCTGTGTGTTTTACTTCAGAAATTGAGTTAAATCCCAGGCTCTGAGTCTTCCTACAAGCAAGACTTCCATTCAGGTAAGGGCAGTCACTTTTCTGCTCAAACTAACTACATCATTCACAAAGCTCACACGTTTCTCATCTTAACTGACAAGCATTGGATGTTAGAGGACCAGTGCTTTGTATCAGTTTCAGAAGAAGAGTTGGACTAGATGTAGTCCGTATGTGTAGGGTACAACGTTCTTTTGTAATCAGCACACTCACGTTTCCTGCTGTCTTAGAGACTCTAGAAAGCAAGAGCGTACTTCTCGCTCTAAAGCAGAGTGTGATCCATGGATGGGAACTATGCTGTGTGTTTGCCTTCAGAAATGGAGTTAAATCCCAGGCTCTGAGTCTTCCTAAAAGGAAGACTTCGTTTCAGTTAAGGGCAGTCACTTTTCTGCTCAAACGAACTACATCGTTCACGAAGCTCACACGTTTCTCTTCTTAACTGACAAGCATTGGATGTTAGAGGACCAGTGCTTTGTATCAGTTTCAGAAGAAGAGTTGGACTAGATATGGTCCGTATGTGTAGGAAACACCGTTCTTTTGTTCTCAGCACACTCACGTTTCCTTCTTTCTTAGAGACTCTAGAAAGCAAGAGCGTGCTTCTCGCTCTAAAGCAGAGTGTGATCCGTGGATGAGAACGATGCTGTGTGTTTCACTTCAGAAATGGAGTTAAATCCCAGGCTCTGAGTCTTCCTACAAGCAAGACTTCGTTTCAGGTAAGGGCAGTCACTTTTCTGCACAAACGAACTACAAAGTTCACGAAGCTCACACGTTTCTCATCTTAACTGACAAGCATTGGATGTTAGAGGACCAGTGCTTTGTATCAGTTTCAGAAGAAGAGTTGGACTAGGTATGGTCTGTATGTGCAGGAAACACCGTTCTTTTGTTCTCAGCACACTCACGTTTCCTGCTGTCTTGGAGACTCTAGAAAGCAAGAGCGTGCTTCTCGCTCTAAAGCAGAGTGTGATCCATGGATGAGAACTATGTTGTGTGTTTCCCTTCAGAAATGGACTTAAATCCCAGGCTCTATGTCTTCCTACAAGCAAGACTTCGTTTCAGTTAAGGGCAGTCACTTTTCAGCTCAAATGAACTACATCTTTCACGGAGCTCACATGTTTCTCATCTAAACAGACAAGCATTGGATGTTAGAGGACCAGTGCTTTGTATCAGTTTCAGAAGCAGATTTGGACTACATATTGTCCATATGTGTAGGAAACACCGATATTTTGTTCTGGGCACACTCACGTTTCCTGCTGCCTTAGAGACTCTAGAAAGCAAGAGCGTGCTTCTCACTCTAAAACAGCGTGTGATCAATGGATGATTACACTGCTGTGTGTTTTACTTCAGAAATGGAGTTAAATCCCAGGCTCTGAGTCTTCCTAAAAGCAAGACTTCCATTCAGGTAAGGGCAGTCACTTTTCTTCTCAAACTAACTACATCGTTCACGAAGCTCACACGTTTCTCATCTTAACTGACAAGCTTTGGATGTTAGAGGGTCAGTGCTTTGTATCAGTTTCAGAAGCAGATTTGGACTACATATGGTCCATATGTATAGGAAACACTGTTCTTTTGTCCTGGGCACACTCAGATTTCCTGCTCTATTAGAGAATCTAGAAAGCTAGAGTGTGCTTCTTGCTCTAAAGCAGAGTGTGATCCATGGATGAGAACTATGTTGTGTGTTTCCCTTCAGAAATGGACTTAAATCCCAGGCTCTGTGTCTTACTACAAGCAAGACTTCGTTTCAGGTAAGGGCAGTCACTTTTCAGTTCAAAGGAACTACATCATTCACAAAGCTCACACGTTTCTCATCTTAACTGACAAGCATTGGATGTTAGAGGACCAGTGCATTCTATCAGTTTCAGAAGAAGATTTGGACTACATATAGTCCGTATGTGTAGGAAACACCGTTCTTTTGTTCTCAGCACATTCACGTTTCCTGCTGTCTTAGAGACTCTAGAAAGCAAGAGTGTGCTTCTTGCTCTAAAGCAGAGTGTGATCCATGGATGAGAACTATGCTGTGTGTTTCAATTCAGAAATGGAGTTAAATCCCAGGCTCTGAGTCTTCCTACATGCAAGACTTCGTTTCAGGTAAGGGCAGTCACTTTTCTGCTCAAACGAACTACGTCGTTCACGAAGCTCACACGTTTCTCATCTTAACTGACAAGCATTGGATGTTAGAGGACCAGTGCTTTGTATCAGTTTCAGAAGAAGAGTTGGACTAGATATGGTCCGTATGTGTAGGTTACACCGCTCTTTTGTTCTCAGCACACTCACGTTTCCTGCTGTCTTAGAGACTCTAGAAAGCAAGAGCGTACTTCTTGCTCTAAAGCAGAGTGTGATCCATGGATGGGAACTATGCTGTGTGTTTGCCTTCAGAAATGGAGATAAATCCCAGGCTCTGAGTCTTCCCACAAGCAAGACTTCGTTTCAGGTAAGGGCAGTCACTGTTCTGCTCAGGCGAACTACATCGTTCACTGAGCTCACACATTTCTCATTTTAACTGACAAGCATTGGAAGTTAGAGGACCAGTGCTTTGTATCAGTTTCAGAAGCAGAGTTCGACTGGATTGGGTCCTTATGTGTAGGAAACACCGTTCTTTTGTTCTCAGCAAACTCACGTTTCCTGCTGTCTTAGAGACTCTAGAAAGCAAAAGCATGCTTCTTGTTCTAAAGCAGAGTGTGATCAATGGATGAGAACACTGCTGTGTGTTTCACTTCAGAAATGGAGTTAAATGCCAGGCTCTGAGTCTTCCTACAAGCAAGACATCGTTTCAGGTAAGGGCAGTCAGTTTTCTGCTCAAACGAACTACATCGTTCACGATGCTCACACGTTTCTCATCTTAACTGACAATCATTGGATGTTAGAGGACCAGTGCTTTGTATCAGTTTCAGAAGCAGAGGTGGACTAGATATGGTCCGTATGGGTAGGAAACACTGTTCTTTGTTTTCAGCAATGTCACGTTTCTTGCTGTCTTAGAGACTCTAGGAAGCAAGAGTATGCTTCTTGTTCTAACGCAGAGTGTGATCAATGGATGAGAACCCTGCTGTGTGTTTCACTTCAGAAATGCAGTTAAATCCCAGGCTCTGAGTCTTCCTAAAAGCAAGACTTCGTTTCAGGTAAGGGCAGTCAGTTTTCTGCTCAAACGAACTACATTTTTCATGAAGCTCACACGTTTCTCATCTTAACTGACAAGCATTGGATGTTAGAGGGTCAGTGCTTTGTATCAGTTTCAGAAGCAGATTTGGACTACATATTGTCCATATGTGTAGGAAACACCGAACTTTTGTTCTGGGCACACTCACGTTTCCTGCTGCCTTAGAGACTCTAGTAGCAAGAGCGTGCTTCTCACTCTAAAACAGAGTGTGATCAATGGATGATTACACTGCTGTGTGTTTTACTTCAGAAATGGAGTTAAATCCCAGGCTCTGAGTCTCCCTACAATCAGACTTTGTTTCAGGTAATGGCAGTCACTTTTCTGCTCAAAGGAACAACATCGTTCACGAAGCTCACACGTTTCTCATCTTAAGTGACAAGCATTGGATGTTAGAGGACCAGTGCTTTGTATCTGTTTCAGAAGCAGAGTTGGACTAGATATGGTCCCTATGTGTAGGAAACACCGTTCTTTTGTTCTCAGAACACTCACGTTTCCTGCTGTCTTGGGGACTTTAGAAAGCAAGAGCGTGCTTCTTGTTCTAAAGCAGAATGTGATCAATGGATGATTACACTGCTGTGTATTTTACTTCAGAAATTGAGTTAAATCCCAGTCTCTGAGTCTTCCTACAAGCAAGACTTCCATTCAGGTAAGGGCAGTCACTTTTCTGCTCAAACTAACTACATCGTTCACGAAGCTCACTCGTTTCTCATCTTAAATGACAAGCATTGGATGTTAGAGTGTCAGTGCTTGTATCAGTTTCATAAGTAGATTTGGACTACATATGGTCCATATGTATAGGAAACACCGTTCTTTTGTCCGGGGCACACTCAGATTTCCTGCTGTATTAGAGACTCTAGAAAGCTAGAGTGTGCTTCTTGCTCTAAAGCAGAGTGTGATCCATGGATGAGAACTATGTTGTGTGTTTCCCTTCAGAAATGGAGTTAAATCCCAGGCTCTGTGTCTTACTACAAGCAAGACTTCGTTTCAGGTAAGGGAAGTCACTTTTCAGTTCAAAGGAACTACATCATTCACAAAGCTCACACGTTTCTCATCTTAACTGACAAGCATTGGATGTTAGAGGACCAGTGCATTCTATCAGTTTCAGAAGAAGATTTGGACTACATATAGTCCGTATGTGTAGGAAACACCGTTCTTTTGTTCTGGGCACACTCACGTTTCCTGCTGTCTTAGAGACTCTAGAAAGCAAGAGTGTGCTTCTTGCTCTAAAGCAGAGTGTGATCCATGGATGAGAACTATGCTGTGTGTTTCAATTCAGAAATGGAGTTAAATCCCAGGCTCTGAGTCTTCCTACAAGGAAGACTTCGTTTCAGGTAAGGGCAGTCACTTTTCTGCTCAAACGAACTACATCGTTCACGAAGCTCACACGTTTCTCATCTTAACTGACAAGCATTGGATGTTAGAGGACCAGTTCTTTGTATCAGTTTCAGAAGAAGAGTTGGACTAGATATGGTCCGTATGTGTAGGTTACACCGTTCTTTTGTTCTCAGCACACTCACGTTTCCTGCTGTCTTAGAGACTCTAGAAAGCAAGAGCGTACTTCTCGCTCTAAAGCAGAGTGTGATCCATGGATGAAAACTATGCTGTGTGTTTCCCTTCATAAATGTAGTTAAATCCCAGGCTCTATGTCTTCCTACAAGCAAGACTTCGTTTCAGTTAAGGGCAGTCACTTTTCAGCTCAAACGAACTACATCTTTCACGGAGCTCACATGTTTCTCATCTAAACAGACAAGCATTGGATGTTAGAGGACCAGTGCTTTGTATCAGTTTCAGAAGCAGAGTTGGACTAGATATGGTCTGTATGGGTAGGAAACACTGTTCTTTTGTTTTCAGCAAAGTCACGTTTCTTGCTGTCTTAGAGACTCTAGGAAGCAAGAGTATGCTTCTTGTTCTAACGCAGAGTGTGATCAATGGATGAGAACCCTGCTGTGTGTTTCACTTCAGAAATGCAGTTAAATCCCAGGCTCTGAGTCTTCCTACCATCAAGACTTCGTTTCAGGTAAGGGCAGTCACTTTTCTGCTCAAAGGAACAACATCGTTCACGAAGCTCACATGTTTCTCATCTTAACTGACAAGCATTGGATGTTAGAGGACCAGTGCTTTGTATCTGTTTCAGAAGCAGAGTTGGACTAGATATGGTCCCTATGTGTAGGAAACACCGTTCTTTTGTTCTCAGAACACTCACGTTTGCTGCTGTCTTTGATAGTCTTGAAAGCAAGAGCGTGCTTCTTGTTCTAAAGCAGAATGTGATCAATGGATGATTACACTGCTGTGTGTTTTACTTCAGAAATTGAGTTAAATCCCAGGCTCTGAGTCTTCCTACAAGCAAGACTTCCATTCAGGTAAGGGCAGTCACTTTTCTGCTCAAACTAACTACATCGTTCACGAAGCTCACACGTTTCTCATCTTAACTGACAAGCATTGGATGTTAGAGTGTCAGTGCTTGTATCAGTTTCATAAGTAGATTTGGACTACATGTGGTCCATATGTATAGGAAACACCGTTCTTTTGTCCTGGGCACACTCAGATTTCCTGCGGTATTAGAGACTCTAGAAAGCTAGAGTGTGCTTCTTGCTCTAAAGCAGAGTGTGATCCATGGATGAGAACTATGTTGTGTGTTTCCCTTCAGAAATGGAGTTAAATCCCAGGCTCTGTGTCTTACTACAAGCAAGACTTCGTTTCAGGTAAGGGAAGTCACTTTTCAGTTCAAAGGAACTACATCATTCACAAAGCTCACACGTTTCTCATCTTAACTGACAAGCATTGGATGTTAGAGGACCAGTGCTTTGTATCAGTTTCAGAAGAAGAGTTGGACTAGATGTAGTCCGTATGTGTAGGTTACAACGTTCTTTTGTTCTCAGCACACTCACGTTTCCTGCTGTCTTAGAGACTCTAGAAAGCAAGAGCGTACTTCTCGCTCTAAAGCAGAGTGTGATCCATGGATGGGAACTATGCTGTGTGTTTGCCTTCAGAAATGGAGTTAAATCCCAGGCTCTGAGTCTTCCTAAAAGGAAGACTTCGTTTCAGTTAAGGGCAGTCACTTTTCTGCTCAAACGAACTACATCGTTCACGAAGCTCACACGTTTCTCTTCTTAACTGACAAGCATTGGATGTTAGAGGACCAGTGCTTTGTATCAGTTTCAGAAGAAGAGTTGGACTAGATATGGTCCGTATGTGTAGGAAACACCGTTCTTTTGTTCTCAGCACACTCACGTTTCCTTCTTTCTTAGAGACTCTAGAAAGCAAGAGCGTGCTTCTCGCTCTAAAGCAGAGTGTGATCCGTGGATGAGAACGATGCTGTGTGTTTCACTTCAGAAATGGAGTTAAATCCCAGGCTCTGAGTCTTCCTACAAGCAAGACTTCGTTTCAGGTAAGGGCAGTCACTTTTCTGCACAAACGAACTACAAAGTTCACGAAGCTCACACGTTTCTCATCTTAACTGACAAGCATTGGATGTTAGAGGACCAGTGCTTTGTATCAGTTTCAGAAGAAGAGTTGGACTAGGTATGGTCTGTATGTGCAGGAAACACCGTTCTTTTGTTCTCAGCACACTCACGTTTCCTGCTGTCTTGGAGACTCTAGAAAGCAAGAGCGTGCTTCTCGCTCTAAAGCAGAGTGTGATCCATGGATGAGAACTATGTTGTGTGTTTCCCTTCAGAAATGGACTTAAATCCCAGGCTCTATGTCTTCCTACAAGCAAGACTTCGTTTCAGTTAAGGGCAGTCTCTTTTCAGCTCAAACGAACTACATCTTTCACGGAGCTCACATGTTTCTCATCTAAACAGACAAGCATTGGATGTTAGAGGACCAGTGCTTTGTATCAGTTTCAGAAGCAGATTTGGACTACATATTGTCCATATGTGTAGGAAACACCGATATTTTGTTCTGGGCACACTCACGTTTCCTGCTGCCTTAGAGACTCTAGTAAGCAAGAGCGTGCTTCTCACTCTAAAACAGCGTGTGATCAATGGATGATTACACTGCTGTGTGTTTTACTTCAGAAATGGAGTTAAATCCCAGGCTCTGAGTCTTCCTAAAAGCAAGACTTCCATTCAGGTAAGGGCAGTCACTTTTCTTCTCAAACTAACTACATCGTTCACGAAGCTCACACGTTTCTCATCTTAACTGACAAGCTTTGGATGTTAGAGGGTCAGTGCTTTGTATCAGTTTCAGAAGCAGATTTGGACTACATATGGTCCATATGTATAGGAAACACTGTTCTTTTGTCCTGGGCACACTCAGATTTCCTGCTGTATTAGAGAATCTAGAAAGCTAGAGTGTGCTTCTTGCTCTAAAGCAGAGTGTGATCCATGGATGAGAACTATGTTGTGTGTTTCCCTTCAGAAATGGACTTAAATCCCAGGCTCTGTGTCTTACTACAAGCAAGACTTCGTTTCAGGTAAGGGCAGTCACTTTTCAGTTCAAAGGAACTACATCATTCACAAAGCTCACACGTTTCTCATCTTAACTGACAAGCATTGGATGTTAGAGGACCAGTGCATTCTATCAGTTTCAGAAGAAGATTTGGACTACATATAGTCCGTATGTGTAGGAAACACCGTTCTTTTGTTCTCAGCACATTCACGTTTCCTGCTGTCTTAGAGACTCTAGAAAGCAAGAGTGTGCTTCTTGCTCTAAAGCAGAGTGTGATCCATGGATGAGAACTATGCTGTGTGTTTCAATTCAGAAATGGAGTTAAATCCCAGGCTCTGAGTCTTCCTACATGCAAGACTTCGTTTCAGATAAGGGCAGTCACTTTTCTGCTCAAACGAACTACGTCGTTCACGAAGCTCACACGTTTCTCATCTTAACTGACAAGCATTGGATGTTAGAGGACCAGTGCTTTGTATCAGTTTCAGAAGAAGAGTTGGACTAGATATGGTCCGTATGTGTAGGTTACACCGCTCTTTTGTTCTCAGCACACTCAAGTTTCCTGCTGTCTTAGAGACTCTAGAAAGCAAGAGCGTACTTCTTGCTCTAAAGCAGAGTGTGATCCATGGATGGGAACTATGCTGTGTGTTTGCCTTCAGAAATGGAGTTAAATCCCAGGCTCTGAGTCTTCCCACAAGCAAGACTTCGTTTCAGGTAAGGGCAGTCACTGTTCTGCTCAGGCGAACTACATCGTTCACTGAGCTCACACATTTCTCATTTTAACTGACAAGCATTGGAAGTTAGAGGACCAGTGCTTTGTATCAGTTTCAGAAGCAGAGTTCGACTGGATTGGGTCCTTATGTGTAGGAAACACCGTTCTTTTGTTCTCAGCAAACTCACGTTTCCTGCTGTCTTAGAGACTCTAGAAAGCAAAAGCATGCTTCTTGTTCTAAAGCAGAGTGTGATCAATGGATGAGAACACTGCTGTGTGTTTCACTTCAGAAATGGAGTTAAATGCCAGGCTCTGAGTCTTCCTACAAGCAAGACATCGTTTCAGGTAAGGGCAGTCAGTTTTCTGCTCAAACGAACTACATCGTTCACGATGCTCACACGTTTCTCATCTTAACTGACAATCATTGGATGTTAGAGGACCAGTGCTTTGTATCAATTTCAGAAGAAGAGTTGGACTATATAATGTCCATATGTGTAGGAAACACCGTTCTTTTTTTCTCAGCACACTCACGTTACCTGCTGTCTTAGAGACTCTAGAAAGCAAGAGCGTGCTTCTTGCTCTAAAGCAGAGTGTGATCAATGGATGAGAACTATGCTGTGTGTTTCCCTTCAGAAATGGAGTTAAATCCCAGGCTCTGAGTCTCCCTACAAGCAAGACTTCGTTTCAGGTAAGGGCAGTCACTTTTCAGCTCAAACGAACTACATCTTTCACCGAGCTCACACGTTCTCATCTTAACAGACAAGCATTGGATGTTAGAAGACCAGTGCTTTGTATCAGTTTCAGAAGAAGATTTGGACTAGATATGGTCCATATGTGTAGGAAACACCGATCTTTTGTTCTGGGCACACTCAGATTTCCTGCTGTCTTAGAGACTCTAGAAAGCAAGAGTGTGCTTCTCGCTCTAAAGCAGAGTGTGATCCATGGATGAAAACTATGCTTTGTGTTTCCCTTCAGAAAAGTAGTTAAATCCCAGGCTCTATGTATTCCTACAAGCAAGACTTCAGTTCATGTAAGGGCAGTCACTTTTCTGCTCAAACAAACTACATCATTCACAGAGCTCACACGTTTCTCATCTTAACTGACAAGCATTGAATGTTAGAGGACCATTGCATTGTATCAGTTTCAGAAGAAGATTTGGACTAGATATGGTCCATATTTGTAGGAAACACCGAACTTTTGTTCTGGGCACACTCACGTTTCCTGCTGTCTTAGAGACTCTAGAAAGCAAGAGTGTGCTTCGCGCTCTAAAGCAGAGTGTGATCGATGGATGAAAACTATGCTGTGTGTTTCCCTTCATAAATGTAGTTAAATCCCAGGCTCTATGTCTTCCTACAAGCAAGAGTTCGTTTCAGGTAAGGGCAGTCACTTTTCAGCTCAAACGAACTATATCTTTCACGGAGCTCACATGTTTCTCATCTAAACAGACAAGCATTGGATGTTAGAGGACCAGTGCTTTGTATCAGTTTCAGAAGCAGAGTTGGACTAGATATGGTCCGTATGTGTAGGAAACACTGTTCTTTTGTTTTCAGCAAAGTCACGTTTCTTGCTGTCTTAGAGACTCTAGGAAGCAAGAGTATGCTTCTTGTTCTAACGCAGAGTGTGATCAATGGATGAGAACCCTGCTGTGTGTTTCACTTCAGAAATGGAGTTAAATGCCAGGCTCTGAGTCTTCCTACAAGCAAGACTTCCATTCAGGTAAGGGCAGTCACTTTTCTTCTCAAATTAACTACATCGTTCACGAAGCTCACACGTTTCTCATCTTAACTGACAAGCTTTGGATGTTAGAGGGTCAGTGCTTTGTATCAGTTTCAGAAGCAGATTTGGACTACATATGGTCCATATGTATAGGAAACACCGTTCTTTTGTCCTGGGCACACTCAGATTTCCTGCTGTATTAGAGAATCTAGAAAGCTAGAGTGTGCTTCTTGCTCTAAAGCAGAGTGTGATCCATGGATGAGAACTATGTTGTGTGTTTCCCTTCAGAAATGGACTTAAATCCCAGGCTCTGTGTCTTACTACAAGCAAGACTTCGTTTCAGGTAAGGGCAGTCACTTTTCAGTTCAAAGGAACTACATCATTCACAAAGCTCACACGTTTCTCATCTTAACTGACAAGCATTGGATGTTAGAGGACCAGTGCATTCTATCAGTTTCAGAAGAAGATTTGGACTACATATAGTCCGTATGTGTAGGAAACACCGTTCTTTTGTTCTCAGCACATTCACGTTTCCTGCTGACTTAGAGACTCTAGAAAGCAAGAGTGTGCTTCTTGCTCTAAAGCAGAGTGTGATCCATGGATGAGAAGTATGCTGTGTGTTTCAATTCAGAAATGGAGTTAAATCCCAGGCTCTGAGTCTTCCTACATGCAAGACTTCGTTTCAGGTAAGGGCAGTCACTTTTCTGCTCAAACGAACTACATCGTTCACGAAGTTCACACGGTTCTCATCTTAACTGACAAGCATTGGATGTTAGAGGACCAGTGCTTTGTATCAGTTTCAGAAGAAGAGTTGGACTAGATATGGTCCGTATGTGTAGGTTACACCGCTCTTTTGTTCTCAGCACACTCACGTTTCCTGCTGTCTTAGAGACTCTAGAAAGCAAAAGCATGCTTCTTGTTCTAAAGCAGAGTGTGATCAATTGATGAGAACACTGCTGTGTGTTTCACTTCAGAAATGGAGTTAAATGCCAGGCTCTGAGTCTTCCTACAAGCAAGACATCGTTTCAGGTAAGGGCAGTCAGTTTTCTGCTCAAACGAACTACATCGTTCACGATGCTCACACGTTTCTCATCTTAACTGGCAATCATTGGATGTTAGAGGACCAGTGCTTTGTATCAATTTCAGAAGAAGAGTTGGACTATATAATGTCCATATGTGTAGGAAACACCGTTCTTTTTTTCTCAGCACACTCACGTTACCTGCTGTCTTAGAGACTCTAGAAAGCAAGAGCGTGCTTCTTGCTCTAAAGCAGAGTGTGATCAATGGATGAGAACTATGCTGTGTGTTTCCCTTCAGAAATGGAGTTAAATCCCAGGCTCTGAGTCTCCCTACAAGTAAGACTTCGTTTCAGGTAAGGGCAGTCACTTTTCAGCTCAAACGAACTACATCTTTCACGGAGCTCACATGTTTCTCATCTAAACAGACAAGCATTGGATGTTAGAGGACCAGTGCTTTGTATCAGTTTCAGAAGCAGAGTTGGACTAGATATGGTCCTTATGTGTAGGAAACACCCTTCTTTTGTTCTGGGCACACTCAGATTTCCTGCTGCCTTAGAGACTCTATAAAGCAAGAGTGTGCTTCTCGCTCTAAAGCAGAGTGTGATCCATGGACGAGAACTATGCTGTGTGTTTCCCTTCATAAATGTAGTTAAATCCCAGGCTCTATGTCTTCCTACAAGCAAGAGTTCGTTTCAGGTAAGGGCAGTCACTTTTCAGCTCAAACGAACTACATCTTTCACGGAGCTCACATGTTTCTCATCTAAACAGACAAGCATTGGATGTTAGAGGACCAGTGCTTTGTATCAGTTTCAGAAGCAGAGTTGGACTAGATATGGTCCTTATGTGTTGAAACACTGTTCTTTTGTTTTCAGCAAACTCACGTTTCTTGCTGTCTTAGAGACTCTAGGAAGCAAGAGTATGCTTCTTGTTCTAACGCAGAGTGTGATCAATGGATGAGAACCCTGCTGTGTGTTTCACTTCAGAAATGGAGTTAAATCCCAGGCTCTGAATCTTCCTACAAGCAAGATTTCGTTTCAGGTAAGGGCAGTCAGTTTTCTGCTCAAACGAACTACATTGTTCATGAAGCACACACGTTTCTCATCTTAACTGACAAGCATTGGATGTTAGAGGGTCAGTGCTTTGTATCAGTTTCAGAAGCAGATTTGGACTACATATTGTCCATATGTGTAGGAAACACCGATCTTTTGTTCTGGGCACACTCACGTTTCCTGCTGCCTTAGAGAATCTAGAAAGCAAGAGCGTGCTTCTCGCTCTAAAACAGAGTGTGATCCATGGATGAGACTATGCTGTGTGTTTCACTTCAGAAATGGAGTTAAATCCCATGCTCTGTGTCTCCCTACAAGCAAGACTTCGTTTCAGGTAAGGGCATTCACTTTTCTGCTCAAAGGAACAACATCGTTCACGAAGCTCACACGTTTCTCATCTTAACTGACAAGCATTGGATGTTAGAGGACCAGTGCTTTGTATCTGTTTCAGAAGCAGAGTTGGACTAGATATGGTCCCTATGTGTAGGAATCACCGTTCTTTTGTTCTCAGCACACTCACGTTTCCTGCTGTCTTTGAGAGTCTAGAAAGCAAGAGCGTGCTTCTTGTTCTAAAGCAGAGTGTGATCAATGGATGATTACACTGCTGTGTGTTTTACTTCAGAAATGGAGTTAAATCCCAGGCTCTGAGTCTTCCTACAAGCAAGACTTCCATTCAGGTAAGGGCAGTCACTTTTCTGCTTAAACGAACTACATCGTTCACGAAGCTCACACGTTTCTCATCTTAATTGTCAAGGTTTGGATGTTAGAGGACCAGTGCTTTGTATCAGTTTCAGAAGAAGAGTTGGACTAGATATGGTCCGTATGAGTAGGAAACACCGTTCTTTTGTTCTCAGCACACTCACGTTTCCGGCTGTCTTAGAGACTCTAGAAAGCAAGAGCATGCTTCTCGCTCTAAAGCAGAGTGTGATCCATGGATGAGAACTATGCTGTGTGGTGGCCTTCAGAAATGGAGTTAAATCCCAGGCTCTGAGTCTTCCTACAAGCAAGACTTCGTTTCAGGTAAGGGCAGTCACTTTTCTGCTCAAACGAACTACATCGTTCACTGAGCACACACGTTTCTCATCTTAACTGACAAGCATTGGATGTTAGAGGACCAGTGCATTGTATCAGTTTCAGAAGAAGATTTGGACTAGATATGGTCCATAGGTGTAGGAAACACCCTTCTTTTGTTCTGGGCACACTCAGATTTCCTGCTGTCTTAGAGACTCTAGAAAGCAAGAGTGTGCTTCTCGTTTATAGCAGAGTGTGATCCATGGATGAAAACTATGCTGTGTGTTTCCCTTCATAAATGTAGTTAAATCCCAGGCTCTATGTCTTCCTACAAGCAAGAGTTCGTTTCAGGTAAGGGCAGTAACTTTTCAGCTGAAACGAACTACATCTTTCACGGAGCTCACATGTTTCTCATCTAAACAGACAAGCATTGGATGTTAGAGGACCAGTGCTTTGTATCTGTTTCAGAAGCAGAGTTGGACTAGATATGGTCCTTATGTGTTGAAACACTGTTCTTTTGTTCTCAGCACACTCACGTTTCCTGCTGTCTTTGAGAGGATAGAAAGCAAGAGCGTGCTTCTTGTTCTAAAGCAGAGTTTGATCAATGCATGATTACACTGCTGTGTGTTTTACTTCAGAAATGGAGATAAATCCCAGCCTCTGAGTCTTCCTACAAGCAAGACTTCAATTCAGGTATGGGCAGTCACTTTTCTGCTCAAAAGAACTACATCGTTCACGATGCTCGCACGTTTCTCATCTTAACTGACAACCATTGGATGTTAGAGTGTCAGTGCTTTGTATCAGTTTCAGAAGCAGATTTGGACTACATATGGTCCATATGTATAGGAAACACCGTTCTTTTGTCCTGGGCACACTCAGATTTCCTGCTGTCTTAGAGACTCCAGAAAGCAAGAGCGTACTTCTCGCTCTAAAGCAGAGTGTGATCCATGGATGAGAACTATGTTGTGTGTTTCCCTTCAGAAATGGACTTAAATCCGAGGCTCTGTGTCTTCCTACAAGCAAGACTTCGTTTCAGGTAAGGGCAGTCACTTTTCAGTTCAAAGGAACTACATCATTCACAAAGATCACACGTTTCTCATCTTAACTGACAAGCATTGGATGTTAGAGGACCAGTGCATTCTATCAGTTTCAGAAGAAGATTTGGACTACATATAGTCAGTATGTGTAGGAAACACCGTTCTTTTGTTCTGGGCACACACACGTTTCCTGCTGTCTTAGAGACTCTAGAAAGCAAGAGTGTGCTTCGCGCTCTAAAGCAGAGTGTGATCGATGGATGAAAACTATGCTGTGTGTTTCCCTTCATAAATGTAGTTAAATCCCAGGCTCTATGTCTTCCTACAAGCAAGAGTTCGTTTCAGGTAAGGGCAGTCACTTTTCAGCTCAAACGAACTATATCTTTCACGGAGCTCACATGTTTCTCATCTAAACAGACAAGCATTGGATGTTAGAGGACCAGTGCTTTGTATCAGTTTCAGAAGCAGAGTTGGACTAGATATGGTCCGTATGTGTAGGAAACACTGTTCTTTTGTTTTCAGCAAAGTCACGTTTCTTGCTGTCTTAGAGACTCTAGGAAGCAAGAGTATGCTTCTTGTTCTAACGCAGAGTGTGATCAATGGATGAGAACCCTGCTGTGTGTTTCACTTCAGAAATGGAGTTAAATGCCAGGCTCTGAGTCTTCCTACAAGCAAGACTTCCATTCAGGTAAGGGCAGTCACTTTTCTTCTCAAATTAACTACATCGTTCACGAAGCTCACACGTTTCTCATCTTAACTGACAAGCTTTGGATGTTAGAGGGTCAGTGCTTTGTATCAGTTTCAGAAGCAGATTTGGACTACATATGGTCCATATGTATAGGAAACACCGTTCTTTTGTCCTGGGCACACTCAGATTTCCTGCTGTATTAGAGAATCTAGAAAGCTAGAGTGTGCTTCTTGCTCTAAAGCAGAGTGTGATCCATGGATGAGAACTATGTTGTGTGTTTCCCTTCAGAAATGGACTTAAATCCCAGGCTCTGTGTCTTACTACAAGCAAGACTTCGTTTCAGGTAAGGGCAGTCACTTTTCAGTTCAAAGGAACTACATCATTCACAAAGCTCACACGTTTCTCATATTAACTGACAAGCATTGGATGTTAGAGGACCAGTGCATTCTATCAGTTTCAGAAGAAGATTTGGACTACATATAGTCCGTATGTGTAGGAAACACCGTTCTTTTGTTCTCAGCACATTCACGTTTCCTGCTGACTTAGAGACTCTAGAAAGCAAGAGTGTGCTTCTTGCTCTAAAGCAGAGTGTGATCCATGGATGAGAAGTATGCTGTGTGTTTCAATTCAGAAATGGAGTTAAATCCCAGGCTCTGAGTCTTCCTACATGCAAGACTTCGTTTCAGGTAAGGGCAGTCACTTTTCTGCTCAAACGAACTACATCGTTCACGAAGTTCACACGGTTCTCATCTTAACTGACAAGCATTGGATGTTAGAGGACCAGTGCTTTGTATCAGTTTCAGAAGAAGAGTTGGACTAGATATGGTCCGTATGTGTAGGTTACACCGCTCTTTTGTTCTCAGCACACTCACGTTTCCTGCTGTCTTAGAGACTCTAGAAAGCAAAAGCATGCTTCTTGTTCTAAAGCAGAGTGTGATCAATGGATGAGAACACTGCTGTGTGTTTCACTTCAGAAATGGAGTTAAATGCCAGGCTCTGAGTCTTCCTACAAGCAAGACATCGTTTCAGGTAAGGGCAGTCAGTTTTCTGCTCAAACGAACTACATCGTTCACGATGCTCACACGTTTCTCATCTTAACTGACAATCATTGGATGTTAGAGGACCAGTGCTTTGTATCAATTTCAGAAGAAGAGTTGGACTATATAATGTCCATATGTGTAGGAAACACCGTTCTTTTTTTCTCAGCACACTCGCGTTACCTGCTGTCTTAGAGACTCTAGAAAGCAAGAGCGTGCTTCTTGCTCTAAAGCAGAGTGTGATCAATGGATGAGAACTATGCTGTGTGTTTCCCTTCAGAAATGGAGTTAAATCCCAGGCTCTGAGTCTCCCTACAAGTAAGACTTCGTTTCAGGTAAGGGCAGTCACTTTTCAGCTCAAACGAACTACATTTTTCACTGAGCTCACACGTTCTCATCTTAACAGACAAGCATTGGATGTTAGAAGACAAGTGTTTGTATCAGTTTCAGAAGAAGAGTTGGACTAGATATGGTACGTATGAGTAGGAAACACCGTTCTTTTGTTCTCAGCACACTCACGTTTCCTGCTCTCTTAGAGACTCTAGAAAGCAAGAGCGTGCTTCTCGCTCTAAAGCAGAGTGTGGTCCATGGATGAGAACTATGCTGTGTGGTGGCCTTCAGAAATGGAGTTAAATCCCAGGCTCTGAGTCTTCCTACAAGCAAGACTTCGTTTCAGGTAAGGGCAGTCACTTTTCTGCTCAAACGTACTACATCGTTCACGATGCTCACACGTTTCTCATCTTAACTGACAAGCATTGGATGTTAGAGGACCAGTGCATTGTATCAGTTTCAGAAGAAGTTTTGGACTAGATATGGTCCATATGTGTAGGAAACACCCTTCTTTTGTTCTGGGCACACTCAGATTTCCTGCTGCCTTAGAGACTCTATAAAGCAAGAGTGTGCTTCTCGCTCTAAAGCAGAGTGTGATCCATGGATGAGAACTATGCTGTGTGTTTCCCTTCATAAATGTAGTTAAATCCCAGGCTCTATGTCTTCCTACAAGCAAGAGTTCGTTTCAGGTAAGGGCAGTCACTTTTCAGCTCAAACGAACTACATCTTTCACGGAGCTCACATGTTTCTCATCTAAACAGACAAGCATTGGATGTTAGAGGACCAGTGCTTTGTATCAGTTTCAGAAGCAGAGTTGGACTAGATATGGTCCTTATGTGTTGAAACACTGTTCTTTTGTTTTCAGCAAACTCACGTTTCTTGCTGTCTTAGAGACTCTAGGAAGCAAGAGTATGCTTCTTGTTCTAACGCAGAGTGTGATCAATGGATGAGAACCCTGCTGTGTGTTTCACTTCAGAAATGGAGTTAAATCCCAGGCTCTGAATCTTCCTACAAGCAAGATTTCGTTTCAGGTAAGGGCAGTCAGTTTTCTGCTCAAACGAACTACATTGTTCATGAAGCACACACGTTTCTCATCTTAACTGACAAGCATTGGATGTTAGAGGGTCAGTGCTTTGTATCAGTTTCAGAAGCAGATTTGGACTACATATTGTCCATATGTGTAGGAAACACCGATCTTTTGTTCTGGGCACACTCACGTTTCCTGCTGCCTTAGAGAATCTAGAAAGCAAGAGCGTGCTTCTCGCTCTAAAACAGAGTGTGATCCATGGATGAGACTATGCTGTGTGTTTCACTTCAGAAATGGAGTTAAATCCCATGCTCTGTGTCTCCCTACAAGCAAGACTTCGTTTCAGGTAAGGGCATTCACTTTTCTGATAAAGGAACAACATCGTTCACGAAGCTCACACGTTTCTCATCTTAACTGACAAGCATTGGATGTTAGAGGACCAGTGCTTTGTATCTGTTTCAGAAGCAGAGTTGGACTAGATATGGTCCCTATGTGTAGGAATCACCGTTCTTTTGTTCTCAGCACACTCACGTTTCCTGCTGTCTTTGAGAGTCTAGAAAGCAAGAGCGTGCTTCTTGTTCTAAAGCAGAGTGTGATCAATGGATGATTACACTGCTGTGTGTTTTACTTCAGAAATGGAGTTAAATCCCAGGCTCTGAGTCTTCCTACAAGCAAGACTTCCATTCAGGTAAGGGCAGTCACTTTTCTGCTTAAACGAACTACATCGTTCACGAAGCTCACACGTTTCTCATCTTAATTGTCAAGGTTTGGATGTTAGAGGACCAGTGCTTTGTATCAGTTTCAGAAGAAGAGTTGGACTAGATATGGTCCGTATGAGTAGGAAACACCGTTCTTTTGTTCTCAGCACACTCACGTTTCCGGCTGTCTTAGAGACTCTAGAAAGCAAGAGCATGCTTCTCGCTCTAAAGCAGAGTGTGATCCATGGATGAGAACTATGCTGTGTGGTGGCCTTCAGAAATGGAGTTAAATCCCAGGCTCTGAGTCTTCCTACAAGCAAGACTTCGTTTCATGTAAGGGCAGTCACTTTTCTGCTCAAACGAACTACATCGTTCACTGAGCACACACGTTTCTCATCTTAACTGACAAGCATTGGATGTTAGAGGACCAGTGCATTGTATCAGTTTCAGAAGAAGATTTGGACTAGATATGGTCCATAGGTGTAGGAAACACCCTTCTTTTGTTCTGGGCACACTCAGATTTCCTGCTGTCTTAGAGACTCTAGAAAGCAAGAGTGTGCTTCTCGTTTATATCAGAGTGTGATCCATGGATGAAAACTATGCTGTGTGTTTCCCTTCATAAATGTAGTTAAATCCCAGGCTCTATGTCTTCCTACAAGCAAGAGTTCGTTTCAGGTAAGGGCAGTCACTTTTCAGCTGAAACGAACTACATCTTTCACGGAGCTCACATGTTTCTCATCTAAACAGACAAGCATTGGATGTTAGAGGACCAGTGCTTTGTATCTGTTTCAGAAGCAGAGTTGGACTAGATATGGTCCTTATGTGTTGAAACACTGTTCTTTTGTTCTCAGCACACTCACGTTTCCTGCTGTCTTTGAGAGGATAGAAAGCAAGAGCGTGCTTCTTGTTCTAAAGCAGAGTTTGATCAATGCATGATTACACTGCTGTGTGTTTTACTTCAGAAATGGAGATAAATCCCAGCCTCTGAGTCTTCCTACAAGCAAGACTTCAATTCAGGTATGGGCAGTCACTTTTCTGCTCAAAAGAACTACATCGTTCACGATGCTCGCACGTTTCTCATCTTAACTGACAACCATTGGATGTTAGAGTGTCAGTGCTTTGTATCAGTTTCAGAAGCAGATTTGGACTACATATGGTCCATATGTATAGGAAACACCGTTCTTTTGTCCTGGGCACACTCAGATTTCCTGCTGTCTTAGAGACTCCAGAAAGCAAGAGCGTACTTCTCGCTCTAAAGCAGAGTGTGATCCATGGATGAGAACTATGTTGTGTGTTTCCCTTCAGAAATGGACTTAAATCCGAGGCTCTGTGTCTTCCTACAAGCAAGACTTCGTTTCAGGTAAGGGCAGTCACTTTTCAGTTCAAAGGAACTACATCATTCACAAAGATCACACGTTTCTCATCTTAACTGACAAGCATTGGATGTTAGAGGACCAGTGCATTCTATCAGTTTCAGAAGAAGATTTGGACTACATATAGTCAGTATGTGTAGGAAACACCGTTCTTTTGTTCTGGGCACACACACGTTTCCTGCTGTCTTAGAGACTCTAGAAAGCAAGAGTGTGCTTCTTGCTCTAAAGCAGAGTGTGATCCATGGATGAGAACTATGCTGTGTGTTTCACTTCAGAAATGGAGTTAAATCCCAGGGTTTGAGTCTTCCTACAAGCAAGACTTCGTTTCAGGTAAGGGCAGTCACTTTTCTGCACAAAAGAACTACAAAGATCACGAAGCTCACACGTTTCTCATCTTAACTGACAAGCATTGGATGTTAGAGGACCAGTGCTTTGTATCAGTTTCAGAAGAAGAGTTGGACTAGATGTGGTCCGTATGTGCAGGAAACACCGTTCTTTTGTTCTCAGCACACTCACGTTTCCTGCTGTCTTGGAGACTTTAGAAAGCAAGAGCGTGCTTCTCGCTGTAAAGCAGAGTGTGATCCATGGATGAAAACTATGCTGTGTGTTTCCCTTCATAAATGTAGTTAAATCCCAGGCTCTATGTCTTCCTACAAGCAAGTGTTCGTTTCAGGTAAGGGCAGTCACTTTTCAGCTCAAACGAACTACATCTTTCACGGAGCTCACATGTTTCTCATCTAAACAGACAAGCATTGGATGTTAGAGGACTAGTGCTTTGTATCAGTTTCAGAAGCAGAGTTGGACTAGATATGGTCCTTATGTGTTGAAACACTGTTCTTTTGTTTTCAGCAAACTCACGTTTCTTGCTGTCTTAGAGACTCTAGGAAGCAAGAGTATGCTTCTTGTTCTAACGCAGAGTGTGATCAATGGATGAGAACCCTGCTGTGTGTTTCACTTCAGAAATGGAGTTAAATCCCAGGCTCTGAGTCTTCCTACAAGCAAGACTTCGTTTCAGGTAAGGGCAGTCAGTTTTCTGCTGAAACGAACTACATTGTTCACGAAGCTCACACGTTTCTCATCTTAACTGACAAGCATTGGATGTTAGAGGGTCAGTGCTTTGTATCAGTTTCAGAAGCAGATTTGGACTACATATTGTCCATATGTGTAGGAAACACCGAACTTTTGTTCTGGGCACACTCATGTTTCCTGCTGCCTTAGAGAATCTAGAAAGCAAGAGCGTGCTTCTCGCTCTAAAACAGAGTGTGATCCATGGATGAGACTATGCTGTATGTTTCACTCCAGAAATGGAGTTAAATCCCATGCTCTGTGTCTCCCTACAAGCAAGACTTCGTTTCAGGTAATTGCAGTCACTTTTCTGCTCAAAGGAACAACATCGTTCACGAAGCTCACACGTTTCTCATCTTAACTGACAAGCATTGGATGTTAGAGGACCAGTGCTTTGTATCTGTTTCAGAAGTAGAGTTGGACTAGATATGGTCCCTATGTGTAGGAAACACCGTTCTTTTGTTCTCAGCACACTCACGATTCCTGCTGTCTTTGAGAGTCTAGAAAGCAAGAGCGTGCTTCTTGTTCTAAAGCAGAGTTTGATCCATAGATGAGAACTATGATGTGTGTTTCCCTTCAGAAATGGAGTTAAATCCCAGGCTCTGTATCTTCCTACAAGCAAGACTTCGTTTCAGGTAAGAGCAGTCACTTTTCTGCTCAAACGAACTACATCGTTCACTGAGCTCACACGTTTCTCATCTTAACAGACAAGCATTGGATGTTAGAGGACCAGTGCATTGTATCAGTTTCAGAAGCAGAGTTGGACTATATAATGTCTGTATGTGTAGGAAACACCATTCTTTTGTTCTCAGCAAACTCTCGTTTCCTGCTGTCTTAGAGACTCTAGAAAGCAAGAGCGTGCTTCTTGTTCTAAAGCAGAGTTTGATCAATGCATGATTACACTGCTGTGTGTTTTACTTCAGAAATGGAGATAAATCCCAGGCTCTGAGTCTTCCTACAAGGAAGACTTCAATTCAGGTATGGGCAGTCACTTTTCTGCTCAAACGAACTACATCGTTCACGATGCTCACACGTTTCTCATCTTAACTGACAACCATTGGATGTTAGAGTGTCAGTGCTTTGTATCAGTTTCAGAAGCAGATTTGGACTACATATGGTCCATATGTATAGGAAACACCGTTCTTTTGTCCTGGGCACACTCAGATTTCCTGCTGTCTTAGAGACTCTGGAAAGCAAGAGCATACTTCTCGCTCTAAAGCAGAGTGTGATCCATGGATGAGAACTATGTTGTGTGTTTCCCTTCAGAAATGGACTTAAATCCCAGGCTCTGTGTCTTACTACAAGCAAGACTTCGTTTCAGGTAAGGGCAGTCACTTTTCTGCTCAAAGGAACAACATCGTTCACGAAGCTCACACGTTTCTCATCTTAACTGACAAGCATTGGATGTTAGAGGACCAGTGCTTTGTATCTGTTTCAGAAGTAGAGTTGGACTAGATATGGTCCCTATGTGTAGGAAACACCGTTCTTTTGTTCTCAGCACACTCACGATTCCTGCTGTCTTTGAGAGTCTAGAAAGCAAGAGCGTGCTTCTTGTTCTAAAGCAGAGTGTGATCAATGGATGATTACACTGCTGTGTGTTTTACTTCAGAAATGGAGTTAAATCCCAGGCTCTGAGTCTTCCTACAAGCAAGACTTCCATTCAGGTAAGGGCAGTCACTTTTCTGCTCAAACGAACTACATCGTTCACGAAGCACACACGTTTCTCATCTTAATTGACAAGGATTGGAAGTTAGAGGACCAGTGCTTTGTATCAGTTTCAGAAGAAGAGTTGGACTAGATATGGTCCGTATGAGTAGGAAACACCGTTCTTTTGTTCTCAGCACACTCACGTTTCCTGCTGTCTTAGAGACTCTAGAAAGCAAGAGCGTGCTCCTCGCTCTAAAGCAGAGTGTGATCCATGGATCAGAACTATGCTGTGTGTTTCCCTTCAGAAATGGAGTTAAATCCCAGGCTCTGTATCTTCCGACAAGCAAGACTTCGTTTCAGGTAAGAGCAGTCACTTTTCTGCTCAAACGAACTACATCGTTCACGAAGCTCACACGTTTCTCATCTTAACTGACAAGCATTGGATGTTAGAGGACCAGTGCTTTGTATCAGTTTCAGAAGAAGTGTTGGACTAGATATGGTCCGTATGAGTAGGAAACACCGTTCTTTTGTTCTCAGCGCACTCACGTTTCCTGCTGTCTTAGAGACTCTAGAAAGCAAGAGCGTGCTTCTTGCTCTAAAGCAGAGTTTGATCCATGGATGAGAACTATGATGTGTGTTTCCCTTCAGAAATGGAGTTAAATCCCAGGCTCTGTATCTTCCTACAAGCAAGACTTCGTTTCAGGTAAGAGCAGTCACTTTTCTGCTCAAACGAACTACATCGTTCACTGAGCTCACACGTTTCTCACCTTAACAGACAAGCATTGGATGTTAGAGGACCAGTGCATTGTATCAGTTTCAGAAGCAGAGTTGGACTATATAATGTCTGTATGTGTAGGAAACACCGTTCTTTTGTTCTCAGCAAACTCTCGTTTCCTGCTGTCTTAGAGACTCTAGAAAGCAAGAGCGTGCTTCTTGTTCTAAAGCAGAGTTTGATCAATGCATGATTACACTGCTGTGTGTTTTACTTCAGAAATGGAGATAAATCCCAGGCTCTGAGTCTTCCTACAAGCAAGACTTCAATTCAGGTATGGGCAGTCACTTTTCTCCTCAAACGAACTACATCGTTCACGATGCTCACACGTTTCTCATCTTAACTGACAACCATTGGATGTTAGAGTGTCAGTGCTTTGTATCAGTTTCAGAAGCAGATTTGGACTACATATGGTCCATATGTATAGGAAACACCGTTCTTTTGTCCTGGGCACACTCAGATTTCCTGCTGTCTTTGAGAGTCTAGAAAGCAAGAGCGTGCTTCTTGTTCTAAAGCAGAGTGTGATCAATGGATGATTACACTGCTGTGTGTTTTACTTCAGAAATGGAGTTAAATCCCAGGCTCTGAGTCTTCCTACAAGCAAGACTTCCATTCAGGTAAGGGCAGTCACTTTTCTGCTTAAACGAACTACATCGTTCACGAAGCTCACACGTTTCTCATCTTAATTGTCAAGGTTTGGATGTTAGAGGACCAGTGCTTTGTATCAGTTTCAGAAGAAGAGTTGGACTAGATATGGTCCGTATGAGTAGGAAACACCGTTCTTTTGTTCTCAGCACACTCACGTTTCCGGCTGTCTTAGAGACTCTAGAAAGCAAGAGCATGCTTCTCGCTCTAAAGCAGAGTGTGATCCATGGATGAGAACTATGCTGTGTGGTGGCCTTCAGAAATGGAGTTAAATCCCAGGCTCTGAGTCTTCCTACAAGCAAGACTTCGTTTCAGGTAAGGGCAGTCACTT